>JAKSZP010015868.1:0-196625 GCA_022478985.1 Massospora cicadina | reverse complement strand
ACAATTACTCAAAAAGAGACTTAAAGAAACAATCATACAAACCTGCCTTACCTGGAAACCAGATTGGGGATTACGTTATGTACCTGTCTTGGCCTGGTGGGCAAACTGAAAAATAAGGAACTAATTGGTCTGGTCCCTGTTGAGTTATAGCTTGAAAGGGATTAGAAGTATTCGATTGTTCATGTTGACACTGGTATACTGTAAATCATATTAAGCCTAGGTTTTTGAGAATTTACACTACACCACAATCAAATCTTAAGGTGTGAAGTATCAGGATTTCACCAAATTTTTTTATCTCCGAAAATTCACTCCATTGATTCCCCTGGCATCATAAGAAGGAGAGAGCAATATATCTCAATCTATCAAAGTTAATAATCAATCTCACCCCAATCAGTTGATTATAGATTTAATCACACATAGATTAATTAGCTCTGGTAGATTACAAGCTGTTACAAAGTCTATAAATATCCAATTTTGATAATAAAATTTAGGTCAAATTATAATCTGTATTTTCATTAAAATTTATCGGCTTTTTGGAGAATCTGCATAGTATAACTTCAAGAGAAAACATGCCCCATTGGAAGTGTAATTAAAATTTCCAGCAATAGTATGGGAAAAGACATTAAAAGCATAACGTCCAATCAAGCTTTATTTGAAAAAAAAGCATGGCAACCTCAAAAAGCAAAGCAGTCGATGCTCACCCAACTTTGACAAATGAAAAATAGGAAAAAGCTCTGTCCATTCATCCAAAAAACAGTTTGGAAAAACTAAGGGCCAAATTCAAACATTATAATCCAGTAGTTTAGAGCAATATCATGAAACCAAGTCATTGGAAATTGATGCCAATTAAGAAACCGATATTTTTCACATCCATTCTATGCCTAAAGTACTGGCAGCAATCCTGAGTCCAGATAATTCTTAATGGGAAAGAGGGCCGATTATGAGCAATGATACACCAAGACGTTTGAGAAGCTGTACAACCCCTGTGCCTGAAACAGGGTAGATGACTTTAAACCATTAAATTTACCAAAGTTTGATAAGGATGAAAATGTTCACTCTTTCCTTAAGTTATTTAAGACAGCAATGAGATGAGAATCAGACCATGAAAAAGGATTGGTACTGATTAACTCACTTGATGCCCATAGCTGTGACCTCGCTATGCCCTTACTAGGTGATCATTGATCCTATATGGATGCTAAAGTTTCAATAACATAAAAATTTATGAGGGCCTGAGAAACTATAAACCTGAAAAAGAGAGCTTCTTAATATTGAATACAAACAGAGCAAGACTATCAAGGACTTTTCAGATAGATTACTTTATGAGGCACAAGTTATGCGTGGGTGTAATGCAATATATAAAATTGACGCCAAGATTGCATTGGAGCACGCAAATATGCCCTTCCGTGAATGGCACAATATCATGTTGCCTGCATTATTTGGAAGCTTGGAAATCCAGGAGCTTACCAATTACTTAAGCTGTTCCCATGATTTAAATACCCCTAATTGGGCCAAAGACCAGCAAAAATCCCGATTTTCAGGCCCAAAAAGCAACAATATGTCTGACTAGGGTGAAAAATTTCCATAACATGAACCAAAAATTTGAGAAAAAGCAGCAAAAAGGGCCGATTAAATGCCACAACTGTGGTCAAATAGGGCACTTTGATAGCCAATGCTACAGATGGTCTAACAAAAAGCATGGGGTCAACTTTACTATAGAAATCAACAGTGACAGTGAGGCAGGAAAAGAGTAGTTGGAGTAGAGGAGGAATGCTCTAACTTCACCGATGTTCAAATTATTCTACCTGACCCTGGTGAGCTCTTTAGGGCCGAAAATGTTGCTGAAAATAACCTCAACCATATCATGGCTAATGATGTCATGATGGTCACTACCTGGGCCACAGCAAAATCAACTAAACCCTTGAAATTATCCAAAGAAGCCTGAGCAAAGGAATCAAAACCATACGCCAAGCAAATTATTGATCAGGGTTTGGACCTATAATCCAGATGTTCAACTGACCTACCTAAGCTTAACAACATTTAAGTAGCTGTTCTCATGAAGACCTTAGCAGATAACTTCCCAGATATTGCTCAAGCCTGAAATCACACCTGGAATTGGGCAGCAGTCAAAGCATTCATAGAATAAATACCTCTGAAAACTACTATGAATGTTCTTATGTAGATATAGCGGTAAACAAGTGAGAGTTTGGGCCATCATTGATAGTGGTGCTCCTATCAATATATTCAGCACAAAGTTGGTTAAAAACTGAAAATTGCGCCCAATGTTGCCCACTTTCAGGAATTTGGAACAGATGGAGCGCATAAAACTAAATTGCTGGGCTCATACAGTACCTACCACTCAGATTTGGATCCATTGTAGCAACAGAACCTGCCATAGTGTTGCCATATATGAACTATGATATCCTAATCAGGACTGATTTCCTAAGAAGATATGGAGTTGTTACCAATCATAAGGACAATAATTTCACCATTCTTGGCCAGGCTATTCCACATTACTATATCCAGGATTAGGCAGTTGAGAAAAAGAAACCCAGCCTATTCATAAATCTGGCCTAAAAAGATGGAGTCGTCCTGATTGAGTATTCAAAGCATGGTAAAAATAAAACCACTGCCCACACAGATTGATGAGTCAAATGGCATTCCACTTCAATCAAATCAAACCATCACTATACCATCAGGAGAACAAGTATATGTCACGATGGGGCTAACGTTTAATATCCTAAAATGGACTTTATGGTGAAGTATATCAACCATGGTTAGATCTTGATTTGAACCAAAATAGCACCTGGTATTATCATCTGGGCCATGGTAAAATACATATCTTATGTGCAAACCTGCAAAATCGGCCCATTTTCATCTAGAAACATCATTCAATTGCTTTTCTGCATCTGTTACCTATCATGGAAATTCACTCATTCCATGAGTTCAAAACTTTTGTCAAATTATGGCTCCCCAATAAGGACCTACTCAGCATAAATAATGTTGTCACTATGGCCGCTTTAAGCAACCTGACCAACTCCAAGGAAGTCCAAGCTTAGGAGTCATTCTCTAGGTATTGGGAAATATTCACACATAAGATTATTTCGACTTGGGATGTGCTAATGGTGTCACCCACAAAAATGATACTGGAGATCATAAAACCTATTTAATTACACCCAATTATACGCTTGAAATAATCAGAAGAAGCAGTATCCAAGTAGATTAAAATTATCCTTGATGATGGCATGTTAGCCCTTAAAAAAGTCCAAGCAGCACCAATAACAATAGTGAAGAAAAAGGATGGAAGCAACTGAGTAGTCATTGATTATTGGAAGTTAAATAATATCACCAAGAAGGACTCATACCCACTGCCACAAATTGACGATGCTTGAATAGGCTAGGGTGCGCAAAGTTCTTCTTGGCATTGGACCTTATCAGTGGATATTGGCGAATAGATCTTCCCAAAGAGGAACGTGAGAAATGTGCAATTATAACCCAAGAGGGACTATTCCAGATGAAGAGAATGCCTCAAGTGCTCTGCAATGCTCCGGCTACATTCCAACGGGCAATGGACACAATCCTGGGATATTTGAAATTGTCATGCGTACTAGTGCACATTAATAATATCAACGTTTTCAGCCACAATTTTGACGACCACTTGGAACACTTAGAGGAGGTTTTCAGAGGCTAGCTGCTGCAAACTTAAAAATCAAGCCCAGAAAATGTCAGTTTTTCAAAGCCCAACTAGAATACCTTGGATTTGCGATTGATAAAGTGGGTCTTTGGCCCCAACACTCTAAGCTGGATTCCATCTCTAAAAAGAATTGGCCCAAATCCAAGCACAATATCCAAATATTCCTAGGCATGATTGGGTACTATCGCCAATTTATTGCCAACATTACACAACTTGGAGAGCCGCTTTTTTATCTGCTTAATGATAGTCTCATTCAGCTGGACTCCAGCTTGCCAGGATGCATTTGACCAACCTCAAATGGCCCTATTAAGCGCACCTGTTCTTTGATACCCAGACTTGAATGTGAATTTATTGTCCAAAATGATGCATCTCAAACAGCAGTGGGGGCCGTGTTATCCCAAGTTGGAGAAGACGGTGAAGAACACCCAGTTTCCTTTGCTAGTCGGACCTTAAACGTTCACAAAAGGACTACATGTTGACGGAACAAGAATTCCTAGCCATCAAATATGCTTGCAAGCAATTCTGTGTCTACCTTCATGGAACTCCTTTCTAAGTTGTTACTGATCATGCTTACCTAAAATGATTAAACAACTTAAGAGAACCTGAGGGCCAATTAGCCCGCTGTGCATTAAAGCTTCAATCTTAGGACTACACCATCGAGCATTGAGCTGGGGTAAAACACCATAAATTCTGAATGCCTATTATGACTACCCACCATCACAACACTTAGTCGGGCTGCTGATGAGTTGTTTATGAAAATGATCAGTGGAGAGTATCAAGGTGAGCCTGAATCCATTCAAAAACAATATTGGTTCTACAAAAAATACAACCATAGAAATGGGATGCTTTACAAGATGATCAAGGACAAAAAGTATATTTTCCCAAGACTATCGGCCTAAACAGACCTAATACTGGCAGCGCATATGGCCATAGGGCATGGCGGATTCAAGAAGACAAAAGAGCATTTGAAGCAATTCTACTACTGGGAGTCAATGCATGTTGACAATCAAGAAACTCTGGAACGTTGTGCAGAGTGCCAAGGTGAAAAACCATTCTAAAAGCACATCTTACCAGCTTTTTCAGTCCAACTTTGCCTGGCACACTGTATTTATTGATGTGGTTGGTCCAGTTCCAACAAGCAATATTAAGGCCAAGTACATAATTGTAGCCATTGAACACTTAACCAAATGGGTCGAGGCAATGCCATTTAGGAATCTAGAGCAGCAACCACTGCCAAGTTTGTACTTGAAACATCATCCACAATAATGGATGTCCCCAGGCTATTCTGACCAATAACAGAACCATCTTTACCGCTAATGTCCTTGCTAAGCTCAACTAACTATTTGCGTACAAGGTGTGCTTTATGCTCCCTATCACCCTCAAAACTAATAGGACTTTTGAGCGCGCAAATGAGACATTGGTGAACATTATCCAGAAGTTAACCTTAGCCAAACCATCTAAATAGAGTACTTGTCTAAGTTTGGGAGACTTCGCCTACAATATCTCCTACCATTCATCAACCAGGATGTCTCTGTTTCAAGTATTATATGGGTGACACCCGGCCCTACAAACGCTGATATATTTGGCCCTATAGGATCCTGGAAAAAACACTTATTTTCTGTACATTGAGAAGCTTGCGGCTGCTTTAATAAAACTACAAGCTTGAGCCTTTGACAACAGTTTTGCCAAGAAAAAGGCCTGACATCAAAAGGACCTAGAGGATCGCTACATACTGGCTGAATTTGAAGTTAATTACAAAGTTCTATTTTGCAACACACATGGATTGGGCCAATTGCAAAAGTTTGATTGCATCTATGTTGGGCCATTCAAAGTGATTGAGAAAACTTCTAAATTCATATACACAATTAGGGATATTAGGACCGGGCATATATACAACCAAATCCATGCAAAATTCCTAAGAAGGTTTAATAAGCAGGCTAATTAAAAAAGAAAAAGTTAAAAAACACAAAAACATAAAAACAAAAACAAAAAATAACTATATAATGGTTTATTCTAATTAATATTTTTAGTTCGCACTTGAAATAGCAGAGAGGATTAACTATAGACTTGGTGAGCATTTGTACCAAATTAACAAAAAGAGGATCATACTTTAGACTCATTGGGTGTTTATACAGAAGTTACCAAAGAAAACTCAACTCTATGCTCATCAGGTGTTTGGGCTGATGATAACAGACCAACATAGGTTAATCGGGAATCTTAAGGCTTATGCTTAAGTCAAGAGGGGGGAAATGGCATATTTTGGTGGTTGACTCAAAAATAAACCTTTGACAACCATCAAATTGGGCAGATTATCCTTTCAGCGCTTGAGCTAACACCTATATTCTCACCTCAAAGCCTATTGAAATCATAAAATTTGGTCCAAATATCTCAATTTCAATTTGATCAAGTATTTTATCAATGAACTCGGCCTGTTATGCTCGAATGTTATGTCCCAATTTCCTATGCATCAAATCTTGACAATTGGTCCCAATTGTTAGGAACATGATCAACTTACTTTTATACAAAATTATTCGGGACAGACCCAAAGTTAACATCTAAAAATCCCATGGACCATTAGATAAATGTAAAATGTAATCAATTTTCTATCCTAGGGCTAAATCCATATGTTGATCCGCATAATCAACATGATTACACTTGCATGGACCACCTGAAAGGGAGTATCTAGCGCTATCAAGGGAGAGGCCTGCTGATGTCCCAATAAGGGATACATCATTTAATTCAATCAAGGCAAGAATTTCACAAAGGTGTACTTTGTCAGCAGTATGACGAAACTTAAACCTGAAGATTTTAAGTCAATATTTCATGCTTTTATTGCAATTTTTGAACCTGAAATCCTCCCAATTTTGATAGTATTATGCCACCAATAAACCTAAGAAAAGGTCTCAGTTGTATCAGTTCAAGGGCTGAACTGTGGTGGTAAAATATCTTTTGAAATTTAGTGCTTAAATTTGGCCAGGAGATGCCCTAAAGTTATAAATATTGGCACCTGGCCTAATGACTGATCATCAAATTAATACCTTTTATAAAATTTATTTTATTACATCTCTTCCTGGTTTTCTCATTGAATCCTTTCTTTGGAGAAAATTGTTGACAAACTGGAAGGACCAAATCCCCAGTTTGTACCAAAACCTGCCATGGAAGAGGTTCCTAAATATGTTGAGAAATTTAAGCCAGAAATAAACCAGAAGCTTCAGGGCTATATTAATAGGCCTAGTGTGTTTCTGAACAGTGAATATACCATAATCCAATGGCCATATTGAGGATCATCCAGTGGAACTTCTGTCATGGTTGGATGAATTAATAGTGGGAACTGATGCTAAAGATAAGGCTGGGCGTCAGGAGGCCCAGAAAGTGAAACTTCAGGCTCTTCCTGACCTGAAACACACGCTTAGAAGCCAACGCCCAGGGATGGGGTGCAAGCCAAGCATGCCCAGGTTGATACTAATGGGGTGCAAAACGCTTAGCCTCTTATCTCAGCCCTGGCACTGAAATGAACGATTTACATTACAAATAAAGACAGTTCAATTCGGTTAATTAGAGCAAGGGTTCAAATCCCATTCAAGTTATAAAATTTTAAGTTTGGGTAAAATATGGCTTCAATCAATCACTTGAGTGAAGGCAGTTTTGGTGTATTTGACAAAAATGGATGGAAGCATCTGTTTATTGGAGCGTCAAGGCTTGGGTGCGCTTCCACAGAACCTGAATTTCCCCAGCCCACTAAAAATATGTTTTTTGCAACCAACATTCCTCATTGGTTGACTTTCTTAAATAAAAATTAACTGTTATTTTACGTTTCACTCATGGTCCCTTGGGCGAACTTGGTGATGGACCTCTTCAGGGAGGTCTCCAACTATGTGGGCCACTACTTTTTATCACAATTTACCAAAATCCCAGGTGCTCCCTTGGGCCGCCCAGGTCCCCTCCAGATCGAGGCACTCAAGCCCCCTGACGCCAAGTCACACTTGATTATGGACTCCCCTCTGGGGTCCACTCAAGCAGTTATGTTCCTCACTTACCTGGTACTATATATTGCGCTCTACACCCTTGCCTGGGGTACCTTTGGCACAGGCACCATTTGAGGTGTCTTCTTACCCTTTTTCTTAATGGCTAGTTCCCTAGCAATGTGGGTTTGCATCCCACTTTACCTTCTGGGAACGAGAGAGTTACAGACACTCTCTTGACATTAAATGACCAACCTTTTTATTATATGTGCATAAGATTTATCTGTGTGGGACTTTCATTATTAGTAAATTGGGTGCGCTGCCCAGTTGTCACTGCCACGATGGTGCTCACCACAGTTTTCTCGTTTGGTTTTGTATTGGTGCATCTCACGTTATTCTTGCCACTACCAATTGGGAAGTGCCCACCCTTCCTGCTCGTACTTGGTGGTCTTGGACTTTTTGCAATCCTAATGACATGATTCCCCGCCTTTCTCCCAAGATTTACTCAGAAATTCATCAGGCCTTAGCTTCCCTTGAGCTAAGACTCTCATTAGGGAAAAACAATTCGTCTTTTTCCCATCCACTTTTGTAGGGAGTAGATCTATTGTCCCAGTTGTCTCCTGAGGTGGGTGACTGGGTTTTTGCTGTATTCCACAAACAGCCACTCTTGTGACGAGCAATGGAGGGTTTGGAACAGGTCTTGGAGCAGAAGCAACCTGATGAAGCATCCCTCCATTCCTTCTTCAAGTTCTTTTCTCTGCGTCAAGCGGGTCAGCCAATGAAAGCATACTTGAGTGAATTTTGCGAAAAATCCAAGGCTTTGCCATTAACTGATGAGGTTAAAATGTTGTTTCTCCATTCGACCTTGGACATATCGATGCAAAACTCCATTATTTGGCAATCGCCTCCTTCCAATTTTGATCATCTTGTCAAAACCCCTTGGGGTAGTTTCCCTGCCTCAACCTGGAAGGGGCCAGGTAATTTGGCCATCATTGGATCAAATCATATAAATATGGAAGCCAAAAAGTTGTGCGCGCCTCTTAAAATGAGGGAATCTTATCCTTCTAAACCTTCAACTTCTTCTAAATTCAGAACTGTACAGGGTCTAGCCCCAAGAATGAAGTAAAGGTTTCAGACGATTCTGCTGCGATGATGTCACCCATGCTCATCCATATAAATATTGCATCCTCGACTAGTGATATTTCCTTGAATTGTGAGATGCTTCCCACTGATTTCCTCCCCGTCTTGGCGGAAATAGGGAACATCAGAGGGTCTGAACCCGAATTTAAAAAAGAAAAGGATTCTGTTATCGTTTTTCTCCTCAACACGTTTCTGAGGTGCATGCTGAGGCATTGGCTCTGGGCTTGGGATTGATGACCCTGGATAGCAATGCACACCGAACCCTTGGAATGAGTGTGGGTTCATTAGAGCCAGAAAACGCGTTTTTTAATGAAAGCAAGTTATCCCAGAACGAGCCGTTTATATGCTCATATAGTCTGGATGAGGACCCTATTTCAGTATATCAGATTACTCCTGAGAACCCTCGTTTGACCCATACCATGATTAGGGGTTCTCAGGAAGTTGATAAAGAACTTCGTCATAAATATAATGATGTATATGCACCTGCAGAGGGTGTGGTGGGATATGTGGCCTCAGTAGTAAGAGTGGCCCACTATCTCTCCCCCTTCTATGATTCCAAAACATACCCTGATGGATTGTTCAAGCCAGAGGAAGAAATTTCTGGTAAGTTGATGGTGTTTTCTGCGTTAAATAAATCCCATTCTGGATACTTCTTGTTGACTGCTACCCTTATATCCTCTTATGGAAAGTTCAGCACAACTATTTTGGTGGATACTGGTGCCTCAAATGATTTTATTGACCAAAACCTTGCTGACTACCTTGAGTTGAGTTACACACCAGGTGGCATAGTTATAGGTGGGGCTTCTCAAGGCATCCCCACACTGAACATCATGGAGCCAATCGATTTCCAGGTAGGTTCTTATCTACTGTCTGACCAGTTTCAAGCTATCAGAAACCTCTTGTTTCCCATCGTTTTGGGTGTTGAGTGGTGGCGGAAGTTTGATGTCAGGACGAATATGAAAGAAAACACTTTATCCTTGTCTTTGACAAATGGTCACCAGTTGATTGTTCCTTTGTCTGAGGATAACGTTTAAGGAAAATTGCCCCATTGGCCCAATGTTCCCAATACATACCTTGCCCCTTTGCTGAAGCCCACTGTGGGACTTTCCTTACCTTTCTGTTTGGAGGAGTTGGCATCTTCTTTTGATGCAGCTTCAGCTAGTACGCTACCAGAACATCCTGAATTTGATTGTGAATTTAAACTCACTGTGGATATGGTGTGTATTTCTTTCCCCATATACCCATTGACTGTTCAGGAGGAAGAGGTTTTATATGTATAGATGAAGGAGCAGTTGGCCAAAGGTGCCATCTTTCAGCGTACCTCCCCTGTTTGCTCCCAACTTCTCTTTGTGGAGAAGGCAAAAAGAACTTTACGTCCATGTGTTGATTATGGAAATTTAAACAATGTGACTGTACCCAACCTCCATCCCATCCCTTTAGATTCCCAGATTGCACGCTATGTGGAAAAGGCAAAAGTTTTTTCCAAGTTGGACTGCCTCAATGCAATCAATTAAATCCAGATAAAGAAGGGCCAGGAGTGGTTAACCGCATTCTGTACCAGAAAAGTGATTTTCCAGTTCCAGGTTATGCCCTTTGGGCTTTAGAATGCCCCTGCCATCTTTCAACGCCGCATTGATGCAGCGTTGGGGGACTTGTTGGGGGTTTGTGCGGTTGCCTACATGGATGACATCCTGGTGTTTTCCCCTGATAAGGAGTCACATGCAGTACATCTTCAACAAGTTGTGGAGAGATTGAGGGCCACTTGCCCAACCCTCAAGATTAGTAAATGCAAATTCTTCAAGTCCCAGGTTACTTTTCTGGGCAACATCGTTTTTGACCAGGGCCATATGATAACTCCAGATAAGGAGAAGGCTATTTGTGAGTGGCCTACCCCCACCTCTGTCAAGGAACTGAGGAGCTTTTTAGGGACGTGTATGTTCCTCAGGAAGTTCACACTAATCTCTCCGAGGTGGCAGCTCCCTTATATAAGGCCAGAAGTGCCAAGTTGCTTCAGTGGTCCCCCATTTTGGAGGATGCTTTTCAAGAGGTGAAGTGCACCTTGTTATCCACATCCATCCTTCGCCATGTTGACCTTGCCAAGGAGTTCATTGTGTCCTCAGATGCTTCAAACTTTGCCATTACGGCTGCCCTGTTACAGGTGGGTGAAGATGGGTCTGAGCATCCAGTGGGATATTTTTCTAGGAAAATGTCTCTGCATGAGTTAAGCTACGCCGTATATGACAAGGAGTTATTAGCAGTGGTGGAGGCGCTGATTTATTGGCGTCACCACCTACATGGCTCCTCTCAACCATTCTGGGTTCGCACAGACCACCGAGCCTTGTTGTACTACCATGCTCCACATGTTCTAACACCACGTCAGACCCGTTGGCATGAGACCCTTGCACTATTTACATTTTCTTATGAGTTCACCAAGGGCAAGGAGAATGGTTTGGCGGATGCTTTGAGCCGCACCCTGCTTTGGCTCCCAATCCAAAGGAGGTAGAGATTCACAACACCCGGTTGATGATTCCACTGAGTATGATTCTGTCTCAACTTCCTAAGTCCAGGGTACATACGCCAGTGCTCATGCCTCTGGAAAATGCAGCAGAATATAGTATGTTTAGAAAGTAGTTCTTTCTCAGCCGTTATCAGCCAAATATGCTGTTGTTCTCGCTAAGAGCGCCCTGAATCAGGAGGACTTATCCAGGGGTATCACATGAAGGATGAGATGGTGTGGTTTCAGGGGCGCCTATGGGTTCCTGCTGGACCACTGCGCCTGGAGATCATCCAGTACCATCATGACGGAATTACTGTTGGTCATCCTGGGAAAGCAAAGACCTTGGATTTTGACGACGCACTTACAATTGGAAGGGCTTGCCTGTTCAGGTAGGGCGGTACTGTAAAGAGTGCCTGATCTGCAATCAAATGAAACCCAATCAGCAACCTTTATCAGGGTTGTTAGTACCAGTCCAAAAGGCTGAAGGGCCCTGGACTTCCCTATCAGTGGATTTCATTGTGGAGTTACCAGTTTCAAATGGGTATGATGCAATAATGGTGGTGGTGGAACGCTTTACAAAGTTCGCTCACTTTATTTCTTGCAGAACAACTATAACTGCCGCTGAAATGGCCAGGCTTTTCGTCGACCATGTATTTGCGCTTCATGGGGTTCCTTAAGAAATCATTAGTGACCGGGGACCCCAGTTCACCTCCATCTTTTAGGAATAGTTGTGTAAAACTCTTCAGATTCGCCCCTGCCATTCAACTGCCTATCACCCCCAGTCAGATGGGCAGACTGAGCGAGTGAACCAGTGCTTGGAACAATTTCTGCGGTGTTACACCACCGCAGACCATTCAGATTGGGTTCCTCACCTTCACATATCCCAGTTTAGCTACAACAACACTTTTCATTCATCAATCGGTTGTTCACCCTTTTTTACTAACCATGGCTTTAACCCTGCTTTTAATATGGAGCCCAGCTGTGGCTCCAAAGTGGAAGCGGTGCTGGACTTTGCTAAGACTCTCAAGAAGGTCCATCAGGGGGTGTTCACAAGTTTGGAGACGGCTATGCTGGTTTATAAGGAGAAAGCTGATGGAAAGCGCTGAGTGGGTCCAGCATACAAGAAAGGGGATCTCGTGATGCTTGACGCTCGCAACATCCCTATCAAGCAGCCATGCAAAAAGCTGGGTCCAAAGAGGATTGGTCCTTACCTTGTAATTAGAAAGGTGGGTCATGCCTCATACCAGTTGGATCTTCCCTCCGCGTTTTGGATCTTCTCCATCTTTCATGAAAGCAAATTGACATTGTTTAAGGGCACTCCACCTGTGACTCCTGAGGCTTAACTTGTGGATGAGGCGCCGGAATGGGAAGTGGAGAAATAGTAGCCTCCCGCCGGGTTAAGCAACGCCTTGAGTACCTGGTATCCTGGAAGGGGTTTGACGCAGCAGAGAACAGTTGGGTGCTGGCACGGGATTGTTTACATGCCCGAGACCTGATCAAATCATTCCATAATCATTTCCCTAAGGCTGCAGGATCTCAGCCTAAGCCGGCCGTTGCTGCTATGAAGTTGCCACCAGCACATAAGAACTTCTCCTTAGCAAACGCCCCTGAAGGGGGTGGAGCCCATGAAGGAGGAGAGGGTAATGTCATGGTTGGATGACTTAATAGTGGGAACTGATGCTAAAGATAAGGCTGGGCGACAGGAGGCCCAGAAGGTGAAACTTCAGGCTCTTCCTGACCTGAAACACACCTTAGATCAACCTGGGTGCAAGCCAAGCATGCCCAGGTTGATACTAATGGGGTGCAAAATGCACAGCCTCTTATCTCAGCCCAGGCACTGAAATGAACGATTTACATTACAAACAAAGATGGTTCAATTCGGTTAATTAGAGCAAGGGTTCAAATCCCATTCAAGTTATGAAATTTTAAGTCCGGGTAAAATATGGCTTCAATCAATCACTCAAGTGAAGGCACTTTTGGTGTATTTGACAAAAATGGATGGAAGCATCTGTTTATTGGAGCGTCAAGGCTTGGGTGCGCTTCCGCAGAACCTGAATTTCCCCAGCCCACTTTAAATATGTTTTTTGCAACCAACATTCCTCATTGGTTGACTTTCTTAAATAAAAATTAACTGTTATTTTACGTTTTACTCATGGTCCCTTGGGCGAACTTGGTGGTGGACCTCTTCAGGGAGGTCTCCAACTATGTGGGCCACTACTTTTTATCACAATTTACCAAAATCCCAGGTGCTCCCTTGGGCCGCCCAGGTCCCCTCCAGATCGAGGCACCCAAGCCCTTGACGCCAAGTTAAACTTGATTATGGACTCCCCTCTGGGGTCCACTCAAGCGGTTATGTTCCTCAATTACCTGGTACTATATGTTGCGCTCTACACCCTTGCCTGGGGTACCTTTTGCACAGGCACTGTTCGAGGTGTTTTCTTTCCCTTTTTCTTAATGGCTAGTTCCCTAGCAATGTGGGTTTGCATCCACATCACCTTGCTGGGAATGAGAGAGTTACAGACACTCTCTTGACAACTTCAACCCAAAATAAGCGTGAAGGATATCAATTTTTATCTGAGCAATCCTCAGATTTTGACAAAAGGATTATACCAATCAGAATGCATTGCCTAAACAAGAGCCTCTACTGGATGTCACCCACCATTACTATTATTAATTCTATATTTGGGTTTAGATTATAATTGCAACATATAAACCCTAATTTATACTGTAATCACATTGTCATTCATTCTAAAATCTTATTTTTTATACTTGACTTAAGTAAGTCCAATTCGCCATACTTACCATAGGATGGATACTCTAGCTAGTGGAACATAAGCGTTGACTTGTACCTTTTTAAAATAATAAATATACGTCATGCGATTTAATCAACTTCAAATATTGAGTGTTAGGCTTCTTGGCATAGCACCATCAAGATAAAAAATATAAGTCTAAGAGGCTGGTTTCCACTTTAGTCCTAGCTAATACTTAACAATACCTGCATGTAATTGATCGCACCATGGAAGATAACCCAACTGATTGTGCCATCCACAGGTGCACAACAAAAAAAATGAGAAAGATGAGTGAACGGGAAGTCCACCCATAGTCCGTTAAAAAGTTTAAGAAAATCATATGGAGATTACCAATCTAGTTATCCTACTTAAGTCTCCATAAAAGTATATGATTTACTCAATGAAGTCATTAACCCAGGAGAAAGAGGCGACCGTAAAAGGAATCTGCCATGGAGAGTTCCTTATAAACTTGCTGTATCAGTTCTCTCCCAAAGAGAATATTGGAGCAATTAATAATCTCTCTCCCCTACATTTTGAAATTTGTACATTCAGCACCTTATTATAATGTGCATTTACTAGGTTTCCATGATGAGGAACTCCTACATCATATTAATACAAGGGCCTTATGGATGGACTATGAGCAGGTATATAATTTAGCATCACAAAGTATAGGAGATTTCTGCATATTGATTGAAGTAAAACACTCCTAAATTATCATCTACATAATAATATGGGGACTATTGATTCTTATGTTGTCAGGATTCTCCCTGGATTAGGTGAAAGCCTTGTTAGGGAAAAATCGATATATTCATATGAAGGGCACAATTTTCTTATGACTAATAATTTTGAGAATTGAGTTTGATTTTATGTTCTCAACTGGAATACTTTTTTGGGACTTTTCCTGAATTATGCCAAATTTAAGGAATATGTACATTTCCTAGTTGTTATCTAATCTTAATCCACACTTTTATCTATTTACACCTATCCCAGTATTAGGACTTTCCTACAGGTCCCATGACACTACCCTTAAAATCTCTATTCCTATCCTTACATTTTAAGGCAATAAAAATAGTGCTTGATTACTCTAAATAAAGTACTTCCCAGCAGATTATATTCTTTAGTTTATTTTACTATACTCTAATGGAGAACGTCTCGTCCAAGGCTGAAAGATTTGAAGCTTTCCTTCAGATAAACGCGCCACCAATGATTATCCCTGGTGGCCTGACAAAATGGTGCTCCCTGACAGGTCGCTTCCAAGTTTCACCATGAGGATATAGCCTCAACCTTTTATGATAAGAGCTATCAATCCTCAGTAGGTACTTCAGACCCTGATCTTTTGACATACCTACACTGAAATGGCCAAGATGCAAAAACTGTGGGAAGTGATTTTACCAAGAAGAGCATTATGTGTCCTAGAGCTGAAGGTCCTATACAGTTCAAAACACCAGGCCAACTCAAGCCCTTACTCAATTTGTTGTATATGCTGAAATAATGGAAACAGATGTCAAAAAGCAATATAGCAACATCATAAAGTGAAGAGATTGAAAAAGGAAATACTTTATTATATACAGGAAGCAAAATATAGTAAGGAAGAATGGGACACTGACCAAAGAGATGCTTGGGAAATTATCACACAGAGATTTTGACTACTGGCCTATAGGATTAGTTTCCCATTATGAGGAGAAACTCTTTAAATTTCTCTAAATTGAAGCACTATAAAAAGAAGCTGACCAAATTGATGCTTATCCTCCAGTCAAAGAGCGAATATCAAACAAATTGGAATGCTCAGAATTTAACAAATATAATGTTTTAAATACTAACAATAATATTTATTTAGGTAATAAAAAACGAAATCCACCTCTTGATGTCATTTCCCACTCTGGGTTTTAGAGCAAAACGTGGAAACAAAGCTCATAGCCAATTTGAGACCAAAAGTGTCAAATGACAAATCAAATTTGGCCAGCGAGCATCAACAACACCAAATCAACGAAATTGGGACATTTCAAGACCCAATTTCCAATATTGACAAAATGCAGCAAGCTGCAGGAATTTTTGGGGAGCCTCAAAAATAATTGGTGCAGTGATTTTATATAAACGCTAGGCAAAATACATGGGACTTACCCTCGACCCATTGGGAATAAGCTCAAGGACTTCTTTCCAGCAATCCCAACGCTTGTCAACTTTAACGGCTCCCCTCCAAAAATTGGACCAGATATTACTAAAATAAAGTATCAAGATTACCTGGTTCAGCTCTCAGATGGGGATAGTGCCAATCCCTACAAAAATGCAAATTATGAAAAAGCAAAGCTCAATTACTCCTTTCCGGCAAGGCTACCACTTTCTGAATTTGATGGCTTACTTCCCAAGATCAGGTCTCAAATTACTAAAGCAAAAATCTGGATTACCCATTTTGGCCCTCAGATTAGGATAGCGCCTATACCAACATAAATAGAGTCCTAAAGAATTGAAGTTCAAAAAGCCGGCCAATATCCCTACCATTACTGATGCCAACCATCTGGCCCACTTTGCATTTCCTTCTTGAACCTTGTTGCACAGTTCCCTTTTGGTCATAAGTGGGATTTTCTCGCCCTAATCCCAAAAGTGGTGGCTCAGCATTGCTTGAAGAGGTCTCCCTATTGGAACCTTCAGGGGGCCACACCCTACTGTTGCTGGGTCACCTTCCAAGCTCGTGGGGTTGCTCGCCCATGCTACCCACTGATGATGACCTTTTCTCCAAGCCTTACCTGGATCTGCTGGCGGATAAGTTGATTGAAAGATGCAAGGTTTGAATGGCAAATGATTTTAACCGGAAGTTTGAAGAGGCCTAAGCCCACTAGGCCAAGGTGGCGCAGGAGATGCGCAAATGGATAGCACAGATGGAGGTGAAGTTGAAGGCCTCCAAGTTGGATATCATTCAGGAACAAAGGCTGCTGGTCGGCCTGCAGTCAGAAATCTGGGACAAGACTGACTGGATCAAATGCTCACTATTAAAACTTGAAGATTAGGCTGGAGTTATTGGACCTCAAGACAAATTAACTTGTGCCAAATGGCAGCTTGAAGCCAGCCACCTCAAACTATCAGATTGCCCAGCCAACAGCGGCTCACAGATTGAGGAACTTCTTACAACCTTTCCCAAAGAACAATCAAAACTAACTATGAGGGCCTTAGACAATTTATTTGTCCAGCTTCAAACCCAATTTACACATGAGAACTCCAAGGTCACTGAGCGCCAAGCCAAGGCCTACTGCTACTTCCACAACTCTCACACTGGAATAACTGACCTGGTCTGCATCAAGCACAAGGCTCTGTTTATCCCTGAGCTTGAGCCTTCTGTCTACCTTAACCCTCAGGTCAAAACTTACTCCCCTAGGACAAGGGTTGGGGAGGGCGTTGTCAGGATTCTCCCTGGATTAGGTGAAAGCCTTGTCCAGGGAAAAATGATATATTCATAGAAAGGGAACAATTTTCAAATGGCTTAATAATTTTGAGAATTGAACTTGATTTTATGTTCTCAACTGGAATACCAAATTCAGGGCTTTTCCTGAATTATGCCAAATTTGGGGAATATGTACATTTCCTAGTTGTTATCTAATCTAAATCCACACTTTTATCTAATACCACTTATCTCAGTATTGGTACTTTCCTACAGGTCCTATGAAACTACCATATAATCCCTATTTTTATCCTTACATTTTGCGGCACTATAAATAGTGCTTGTTTACTCTAAATAAAGTACTTCCCAGCAGATCATATTCTTTAGTCTACTTTAATTTACTCTAATGGAGAACGTCTCGTCCAAGGCTGCAAACTTTGAAGCCTGCCTTCCAATAAACAAACCACCAATGATTCCTCCCTGGTGGCCTGACAGATGCTATCAGATATGTGGAGGAAGTATTAAAGCTTCTTTGAAAAGACATCTCAGAGTCAAACGAAAATACCAAAAAGTTACTTGAAACCTTTGCTGAAGGGCCTTGATGACAATATAACAAAGCTTATGTCAAAATGGCAGCTCAAGCTTCTACTAGCTGTCACCAGGAGGAAGAACTAGCTCCGTCCTTAAGGCTTGTCTAGAGCAAGCGATATGACAATATGATGAGCTAGAGCACAAAAAACCTCTGAGGCATCATCTGCGTCACAAAGTATAATTCATTTTAGTAGGCCAGGTTGAACAATGTTGAGGAAAATCATATGACTGAAAGATAAGCCCAAATAGCTGTGTCAAATTAGCTAATGTTGGCAAAACTGAACATTAGAATTTTTATAAATCGCCTCAAACTAAAACGATGAGGCAATGTTAAACTTACAAAGATATCTATTAAATCGCTTCAAACTAAGGCAATGAGGCAATATTGAACTTATGATGATATGTATTACATTGCCTCAAACTAAGGCAAAGAGGTGATGTCTAACATATGAAGATAAATATTACATGCTTCAAACTAAAGCAATAAGTTAGTGCCAAACTTTAAGATATTTATCTTATCAATTTAAACTAAGGTGATAAGGTTAAGTCAAATGCAATAATAATAGATCCTTCCTGAGTCTCTTTACTATGAGGCTAAACCAATGAAAACATGACAATGAAGGATAGTTAAGCCAAAGGGCCAAAATTGAAAACGCTTAATAATATAAAACATTCCAAGAAGGCTAGAAGAGGAGGTTTTTTAGCAGAAAGAATGGGACTGTAAGAAGAAGAAGTCAGCTATTCTATTAGCAATAAGTAAAAGGGTGTGTCTGAAGCTAGCACTTCATATAAAATATTAAATTTTATTAAGTTTACTTAAGGAATAAAAATCTCATATCATCAATTATTGCTCAGTGGGCTCAACACTGGGTAGACCTTATGGTGTGTATTATTTATATCACAAAATTTATTAAAGTGGTGCTTACTACAGGGGATCACATTAAACAACTACAGGTATAAATTCTCCATATTCCTGTCATGTCACATTGAGCCTGCACTGATGGAGAACCATAATGGCATTCTCACAATCATATGCAGATATCAAACTTGTTGTGGACGCAGTGCTTAAAAGTAAAATGAGCTCCGTCAAAACCATATTGCCATATTGGACAAACTCAAAAAGGCGTTCAGCCAATTGCGGATCCTTGAACAACAAAACAGGCAATTGGCAAATCGCCTGGATGAAATTACTGAGCAGCTACACTGTGCGGAGCAAAAGTTGAAAAATACTTCCTAGTCTCAATACCCTCATTGGGAAGTGGAGGGACAACAAGGGGTCACTCAGGAAGAATTATATTATGGTAAATATGAGACTGGATACACAGTCAAGGAGCTTTTTTCTAAACATGTAGACAGTATGAGCTACTTGACCCATGATGGCAGCCCCAGGGACAATTGTGCTCTAACGACCCAATTTACCCAGGTGTGGCCATATTTTAAGAACTAACACCCACTCTACCCCTAAAGCAGCAGACCAGCTGTGCACCTCTGTGACTAAAGAGCCAGCTCCCTATTGAGGTACTGCATATGAGCCTGGATAAATCCTCAGTATGCTCCAGTAGCTCGCAATTATGAGTGTGAGAAGGAGAAAAGTACTAATAAGCAGCCGGTCAGGAAAGAGGCAAGTAAAGATTAGACCAAGCTGCCAGTCTGGATCCACAAACACCCAAATGGAAAGCCTAAATTCCAGAGGCACTGCTGCTTGAACGACGCTGAATTGTGTTTAGGGAGATTTCACCAGCGAGTGCATATAGACCATAAATGTAAATAACAATCTGACAACAAACCAAGCTTTCATGGCCTCAGGGCCCGTGGGTTTAGGTGGTGGGAAAAGAGAGATTGAGATATAAGGTTTGGTTTTTTTCAGAGAAAAATTCAAATTTAGGATACGGAAAATTTCTTAAATTCAAGATATAAAATCAACTGTAACTTTTCTATGTGCGTTACAGCTGCTAAATAGGCAATAGATTTAGTGAAATACTTAAAAATTGTGGGATTGAGGCCCTCAAGATTCAACTAACATGGCGAACTTTGAGTGATGGAGGGAAGAAACAAACTTAATTAAACTGACTTTGAAATTGTTGGCAGTGGGCTGAGTCACTGTCAGTTTGTCTACAAACACCTGAATTTCAGTTTTTCCAAGAGTTTGACAATTAGTGTGATAGTATCTTACCCAATGGGTAATGGTTGCCTCCCAAGGCCACCTCACATAGGGGCAGTCATAAAAAGTTTTAGGAATGGGTTTGGGATGACCAGAACCTGCGCCTGGTCACTTTGGCATCCATTTGACCAATTGGGATTTGTCAGATGAGGATTTCAATAGTGTGGAGGGTTCTGAACAGTCATATACTTTTTGACATTGGCCTGATGCCTTTGTCAAGTATCACTGAAGATTCAATTTTGGATGCTTGTCAGATTCTGCTGGGAAAACTGAAGATAACCCTTCAACAACATGCAAATCAGGCTGATTATCCTTGCTAAACTTGGTCTGAATAATTAATTCTCAACTAAGGCTAGTTATTCACTTGACAGCTTGGTCTAGATATTTTAATAGCAAATTAATTAATTATTTACATGACAGCATGAGCTGATAATCTTAACGTCAATTAATCTAGATATCCACTTTACTGCTCAAGCCAATTATCTCAATGGTAAATTTATTTAATTATCCACCTTACACTTTGGGCCAAATACTTAACGTCAATTTAATCAAGTATCCATTTTACAGCTTGGGCCAAATATCTTGATGCCACTTAATTCAACTAAACACTTTACAGTTTGGGCCAGATATCTCAACGCCAACTTTATTCAATTATTCGCTTGTAAGTTTATACCAAATATCTCAATGCCAAACAAATCAATTATCCATTTACAGTTTGAGCCATATAGCTATTGCCACTTAATTCAACCTTTCATTTTTAATTCAGGCTGAATATCTCACATAATTTAGGCCAATTATTGCTGCACCAAAACTTGGCAATTAGTCCTGACTAATTGGGACTGAGGCTAAATATTCAGCATGAGAAATTGTTCAGGTTCAACCTTAAGATAACGTTTATAAATTCCATGGACAAATATACGTTAAACATAATATAAAAAACCCACTCTATAGGATAACTTTGTATGTCGTTCCTCATAATTGGCATGATATCACTTGCACATGGACCACCCAAATGGGAGCACCTAGTGCTATCTAGAGGGCCAGTTGACATCCCAATTAGGGAGTCGTTTCTATCATCTGGTTGACAAAAACAAAAAATGAGTTGGTCTTAAAAATAATCTCTTGCCCATGGTAAATTTTGTATGTTGATCCATATAATCAACACAATAGCACTTGCATATATACTTCCTTAATGGGAATCCCTAGTGCTATTGAGGCCTTCTGACATCCCATTTAAGAGTGCATCATATATTTAAATCAATGAAAAATTTCCCAGAATCTATATTCCATCTGCTTTTGACAAAAAACATAGTGAGATGACCCCAGGATAATTTTGCATGCTTGTTTTTGTGATTCTCATCCCTGAAATCCTCCCATATATGTGGGTATTTTGCCACCAATAACCTAATGATAGGTCATAGTCATATCAATTCAAGGGCTGAACTGAGATGTAATATAATCTTTTGAAATTTCATGCTCAAATGTGGCCAGTAGACGCCCTAGAGGTATAATTACTGGTGCCTGACCTAATGAATTTTTATCAAATAATATAGTCTAATAAAGATCTATTTTATTTTAATTTTTATTGGTTTTTCATCTGACGTCCCTTTTTTAAGAGTGTTAACAAGCTGGAATTTCCACATCCAAAGCTTGTACCTTTGCCTGCCTTGGAAGAAGTTTCTGATTATGAAGGGAAAATTAAGCCCAATATCAACCAAAAGAGTCATGGTTATTTATACATGCCTAGTGAGTTTTTGAACGGTCAAAATACCGCAAGCTACAGGCAAAATCAAGATTTATATTGGCTGAACACTTCCTGATTAAGCATGCAGGATCTAAATTATCAAGTGAGCGATCCTCAGAATTTAACAACACTTCTTAATAAGAGGTCACACCCGTCAGGGCTTGTTTCCATTATTTTTGGGAGGGTTTCAACTAGAAATAGCATTTCCTGATGACCCATTGTCATCAGCAAGTCTTGCCAATGATTTTGATACTAGCAACTTCATTTGCCAAAAGTAAACGTCTGTCAGGATTTGTTGCTTAATTTTCAAGAGTGACACCTATTATGGCTAAAGATTCATTGTTGTTAATTACACTTGGCCCCTTTTCCCCATGTTGGTGCTTACTTTTTGCCCACTCAATAGAGATAACCTCAATTCTTTGTATTAATTCTCCAGAAATAAGGATTGGGGTTGGAATTGGAGTCCTTAAAGGATAGGACATGTCCCACCGCTCATTCACCACATGGGCAAGGTTGCCCTGGTATGTGGAGTGGGCCGCCGGCCTTCTTGTCCCTTATTTTATAAAAAAGAGAACACCCCCCAATCCAAATTGAGGGGGCGCTCCTTTGAACTTACATTACCCTTCCCTTTTTAAAAAGGAGGGCGCCACCACCGGTGAATTGAGTGAGAGCCACATTATTATAAGCCTTAAGCAATTTGATCATCATTAGCATAGTGATTTTTGAGGGGGATGGGGATCATATGGGTAAGTGGCATAGAAAGCTTCAATGAGCTCAAAACAATTTGCAGTCTTTTATGCCAACACGGCTATTCCCTAGACTGAAAGCTTTTTCATGAAACCAAATATTGAATTGAGTGGCGTGATTGAAAAGTGGCCAGGATGCCCTCAACTTTAGCTTCCTCTGCGCCTTCAATCACAATGAACTCAGGATTAATTGAATCGCCCCTTTAAATGGGGACAGTTGAGAAACATGGAAGATTGGATGCTGCTTCCAGTGGCATGTCAACTTCAACTCAAAGACATTATTTCCAAAATCTTCTTCCACCATACGGGAGCCTGATCACTTACTTAAAATAATGTGATGGCACCTGCATGTGAAAGTGACACGTGTTGAGCATGATGTGGGACCCTACTTTTATTTTATGCACTGGGAGCCACTTTCAATCCAAAATCATATGTAATCACTTATAGCTTTAGTCAAGTGCTCCCAAACCAAGGACTGGGTGGCACAGATGTGCTAAATCTGATTGGTTGTGTATGGTACCTATGGACAAAGGCATGGACCGACTGAAAATGATGGATTATATCCCAAGATTGCTTCATAAGGTGAGAAGCCCATGGACGTATTGGTTCTGTTGTTGTTAGCAAACTGTGTGAGGGGAAGAACATCCTCCCAGGTATCCTGAGAAGCTAAATAGTAGCACCACAAGTACTTTTAGAAGATCTTATTGACTTATTCAGTTTATACATCTTACTGGGGATAATACACATTTGAGCGGCAGTGCTTAATCATCAAGATTTCCAAAAATTGTTCCAAAACTGCGCCGTAAATTGGGACCAGAGGCCACAGATGATTTCCTGTGGGTACCAAACATTTAGAATACATGGCGCACAAAAGGCGGGCAGTTTCCTTGGAGTTAATTGTCAAGGAGCATGGGATGAACAGGGAGAATTTAGTGAAGCAGTTAATGAATACCATGACCGCAGTGAACGCCTTGGAGCTGAGAAACTCAACAATAAATTCCAAGGAAACCAATGTCCATGGGCCCTCTGCCTGCTGCAAAGGTTGAAGAAGACAATTCCTACCAGATTGGTCTAACTTGGCCTGTGCACAAGTACACAGTAGGAGATTCAAGATGAAACATCCTTGGATAAGTCAGGCCAGTTAAAGTTACGCTTCACTGATTTGATGCATTTCTTATTCCCTGGGTGACTGACTGCTGGGTAATTGTGATGAGCCTGAATGACTTCAGCTTGGAGGAGGGGAGGAACCCACACCTGTGAACTAAGCCAAATGAGTCCCTTGGACAGACAATACAAGGAATGTTTGGAAGATGGGAGGGACAACTGATCCAGACGCTCCACCCCTTCCACACATGCTGTATAAGCTTCTAAAGCCTGTAAAAGAAAGGGCACATCCAGCATCAAGTCTGCTGCCAAAACTACGAGAGGTATGATGGTTATAATCTGGGCTGGAGGAATGACAGTTACGAGGTACAACTTGCTTGAGTCAGCTTGACAATATGTGGGACTGTGGCTAAAAAATTGGGAAGGACATTTAACGCTCTTTTCACAAACTTTTATTTGAAGTTAATTACTGCACAAATCCTGGTAGGTTTGGGTTTGATGGTGTTACAACTTCTGTAGTTTGCAAAAATAAAGAAGAATTTAATGATTTGTTCGCACAGTCAACTCATTTAGAGCGCCCCGCAAGAAATATCACCGGCTGTTCAAGACCCACGCCACACTGCCAGATCCTTGTCATAGATGGCTCAGGATTTCTCAGTGGAAGAAAACTTGTGGGAAAAATAAGCGACCAGGTGTTCCAATATATTGTTCTTCTGGAGCAAGACAACCCCTACCACGGCAGAAAATGCATTCCATGCTAAAATATAGAGTTTGGAAGGATCCAAATGATTAAGGATGGGGGACAACAAGAACATCTCTTTAATAGAATCTAAATGCCTGCCGGCAATCATGCGTCCAGCAGAAGGGGACATTTTTTCCCTATAAGTGGATGGTGAGGGGCGGCTAACTGGGATAGGGAATGAAAGAATTTCTTCATGAAGACCATGGTACCCAATAAGATTCTCAATTATTTTTTGGGTTGTTGGGGGTTGGCCATTCACGTATGGCTTCAGGTTTGGTGGATGAAATGGCGTACCAATCTTTCTAAGATGAGTTTACCCAAAAAAGTTACTTCCTCTTGATGGAATTCACATTTTAATGGCCTGAAAAACAGACGTATCATATGCAAGACAGCCACTATGGTGGGCTAATTAGGGTAAGCTGGGCCTCCGCGTGGTGCAATGGTGAAATCCTTTGGAAACATGGGTGAGTAGCTAACACCAGAGCCCAGATAGGCACGTTGGTCGGGTCCTGTAGTGGACTGAAAAATGTGTGGTATAGTAGTGATGACTGTTCTGACCTGTTTTTGTGGGTGTTCACCACTCCCTGAGGGGATAATATAGGCAGGAAGGGGGTGGTAAGAGTCAGGCAGGGCGCCTGTCAAAAGGCCCCTTCATGAGCTGAAGTTTCATGGGTGCGGACCCCAGGACAAGGGAAGAGAAATCCTGGTTGTCTGCGCTTTGGTGCACTCTCCTACAATAAACGCCACAGTTTGCTGTTGCCCTGAAGCTCAGCTAGCAACCAGCTCAATCAGCATGAGCCAGCTGGTAGCAAAATGTATCATGCAAGAAAATAAAAGCTGATCTGAAAGGACTCCAATGCTTTCTGGACAAAAAGGGGCTGGAGAGCATAGCAACACTAAAAAAGCAGGTGACAAAGAGGAAGGCTTTAGCTTCTCCCCCTCAGGGGCCTTAAACCTGGGGGTCAACAGTTCTTGTCCCCGCAAGAAAGATGAGAGGCATATCGCCTGTCCTGGCTGGTGCAGATGAGCTGCCCAGTACTTAGACAGGGCGGGCATATGTCAGTTTAGGGGTAACATGAGTTACTCCCAATTGTGGTTGGGTCCACATTTTAAGTGGTGCTTAGATTCGCGCAGCCCTAGTGTGGTGGGGGCAGTACCCCAAGCCTTCATCCTGCAATAATTGCCCACACTAGGAGCCCCTTGGGGCTTTTAAATCTAAAGACAGCCACCACTGTCTCCAGGTCCCTCACTTGCTTTTTATTAGGGAATGTACCAAGATATTATTGATTAATGCAACCGCGCAGGTGACTTGAGATTACCCAGTACACTAACATTCATCCTTTGAAAGGTTGCAGGCACATTCTTATCCCAAAATGCATTACTCGAAAACCTGAATATGCCTTATCTTGTCCAGATAGCGGTAAGCAATTTCTGACCTTATGTCACTCAAATTAGTTAAAGGCATAAACTAGATTGAGTTTGGAGCTCATGCACGACTTGGCAATCGCCTGGCCAATTGTTTTTTACAAAGGTAGTGTGTAGAGATTGTGAAGTGTAATATTGTTAAGATGACCATAAACCAGCGGGAAGAAGAAAACCAACTGCCTTCTTATCAAAGACAATGGGCAAGGCAACAGGGAAAGTATCATTAAATAGCCAACCCTTATTGAGAAGCCATCTGTTAAAATTTAAGGTTTGTGTGATTGTTCTTGGTAATTACCCCTAAATTAATTAACTGTACAGGTTTGGCGTTGTGCAATTCTCCTCATTGTCTGATAGTAATATGTATTAGTTTGATAATAGTATGGAGACTATTATCCGCAGTTAAATAAGTACTAGTATTGAGTCTAACGCTTGAACAGTATTTCCTCTCAAAATGTTTATGATGTCCTTAATAGAATTATTCCTTTATACCACCTATCTTGATCCACGCTCAGATCCTCATTTATGGCTTACTCTCTGGTGACACACAGTCGGCAGCAATCCCCAAAATAACTCAGCTTCTCTTGGGATCCACACTCAGATCCTTACTATTTATCATAAAAAAAGTCTCTAAATTAAATCACACAGAGATAAATTCCTTGATAAAGAATAGAGTGGTGAAGTGTCTACTAAAGCGTGTGTTTATATTAAGTGAATTATTATAGAATTTATAATGGGAATTTAGCGCCCAACGCAGGATTGGCACCTCATTGATGAAACAACAGCCATTGCTGTTGAATTACCCATCTGTCATAATTTTAACCAGATGTAATCCTCCAATGATTTATCAATATTTGGAATGATATAGCCAATCTCAGTGGAATGGTTTATTTAATTAAATTTTGTGTTATTTGGTTCGATTTCTGGTTAGTTGATCCCCAATTTGGGTTAAGCTGAAATTAGTATTCCGCCGAGTTTGATATTAGGTTTGAGTGGGGCCAATCAGTGGCCCTAGATTTGTAGAAGGATCACCGCCAACTAATAGCCAAGGATGATCCAATCAGTCAGCAGAATCAGTGGTCAACACCAACAGCCATTCATGGTCTGTTGTGGGATTTCCAGTGAAGAGCCAATGTTTTGCTTATTCATAAAATCGCTACCTGATTATTCAATGTTGGTGGATCTAACAATTATGAGTTTAAGGCATCCAAGGTTTTTTCTGGTGCCACATTTATTATCAAGATTAGATGAGAATAGATTTTGGCGAGATGCTGACATATTCCAAGTCAAGAGAGCGACCAAAATAGTTTCTAGAACATTTATATCAATTTGAAGGTCAAATCCAAATTTGACATTTATTTAGGTTAATTATTTATATGGCTCACTGGTGACTTAAGGCTGAGGATGAGCCAAAACTAATTCAGACATCAGGAAGGATGGAGTGAGAGAGTCGACGCCATGGAAGAGATATTGTAGAAGAAGAAGTAGAAGAAGAAGAAGAAGAGAAGTGGTTGGCTGGAAGAACCAGCAGAAGTTCTGATAGGTCAGTGATGGGCACAGTAGCCCTTTTGTAAATAGTATAAATACCTGGCGCTTCCCTTTCAATAAACATCTCCTTTTGCTCATTCTCTTTTATGATTTAAGTTTATATTAGTTTTGTTGTTTAGGGAATAAGAATAGGGGATCTCTGACATCGATGAATCCCCCCCCTTGGGTTGGGACCATATATAGCACTAAAAAAATAGGGGATCTCTGAAATGGCGCGGGTGACATGCCAAGGGGTTAGCCGGTGCTGCTAGCCCCAACGCCTAAGGTGAAAAGGCAAGGGCTGACCAGTCTTCATACTGGTTAGCCTGCCAACTAGCAGAGCTCAAAGTCGAATTTCTGACATTGGTGCTCACTATAGGGGGACTCTGCTGGTTGGTGCTGAAGTAGCTAGAAGGCGGTGAAGAGGTGGCGGTGATGCATCACTGTGGTTTGGTCTCAGCAGTTGGTGGTGGCAGGGAGGGGCAAAACTGGATGCCCGCCCCACACATTGAGTTTGAAAATAGGAGGATTACCATCTGGTTAATTGGGGGAAATATCGTTACTTTATCCAGATGAAATCCTCCAATGATTTATCAATATTTGGAATGATATAGCCAATCCTGGCGGAATGGTTTATTGACTGAATTTTGTGTTATTTGGTTATATTGCTGGTTAGTAGCTCCCCAATTTGGGTTGAGCCAAATTAGTATTCCACCAAGTTTGGTATTAGGTTTGAGTGGGGCTAATCAGTGGCCCCATTTTAGTAGAAGGATCACCAGCAACTAAAAGTTGAGAATGATTCAATCAGTCAGCAAATCAGTGGTTGACACCCATGGCCATTCGTGGTCTGTTGTGGGATTTCTGGCGGAAATCCAATGTTTTGCATATCCATGAAATCGCTGCCTGATTATCCAAAGTTGGTGGATCTAACAATTATGAGTTTAAATTGGCCGAGGTTGTTTCTGGTGCCTCATTTATTATCAAGATTAGATGAGAAGAGGTGTTGACGAGATGCTGAGATATTCTGAGTTAAATGAGTGACTGAAATAGTTTCCAGCACATTTATATCA
Organism: Massospora cicadina; assembly: GCA_022478985.1. Classification (NCBI taxonomy): domain Eukaryota; kingdom Fungi; phylum Entomophthoromycota; class Entomophthoromycetes; order Entomophthorales; family Entomophthoraceae; genus Massospora; species Massospora cicadina. The sequence goes on along the minus strand of JAKSZP010015868.1, from coordinate 168,066 downwards.
ATTTGAAGGTCAAATCCAAATTTGACATTTATTTAGGTTAATTGTTTATATGGCTCACTGGTGATTTAAGGCGAGGATAAAATAAAAATAATTCAGATATTGGGAAGGATGGAGTGAGAGGGTCAACGCCAGGGAAGAGATAATGTAGAAGAAAAAGTATAAGAAGAAGAGAAGTGGTTGGCTGGAAGAACTAGTGGAAGAGCCATAAGGTTAGCGATGGGCGCAGTAGCCCTTTTGTAAATAGTATAAATAACTGGCGCTTCCCTTTTAATAAATATCCCCCTTTGCTCATTTTCTTTTATGATTTAAGTTTATATTTATTTTGTTGTTTAGGGAATGAGGATGGGGATCCCTGAAATGGCACGGGTGACATGCCAAGGGGTTAGCCAGTGCTGCTAGCCCTGACGCCTAAGGTGAAAAGGCAAGGGCTTGTCAGACAATCTCCTTCTTGACTTAAGAAAAAGAATGTTGGAGGTATGAGTGCCCCCAGATCTGCTAACATGATTGGCTCATCACCTGCCCAATCTTCAAATAATGTTGTGGTTATTAATGATATTAGTACCCATGGCAAAAAGACCATGGCAGATTCTCGGTGGAAACCTAATTATTGGAAAAATATGGTTTATAACAAAAAGCAGCTTAAAAAGGTAATAACTTATAATAGGATTACTTTGACTTCTCGGCCAAACCTGGGGTGTTCGTTACCACACAGGCTTGATCACCTCTGAGGTGAGAAGATATTATTTGACGATGATAAGGTATAAATTAACCAATCATTTCCAAATGAGTCTGACCATCACTGAGGTGAGAAGATTTCACTTGACAATGATAGGATGCAAATTAACCAATCATTACCACATGAGTCTGACCACTGCTGAGGTGAGAAGATTTTACTTGACAATGATAGGGTGAAAATAAACAAATTTTTACCACACGAGTCTGACCACCGCTAAGGTGAGAAGATTTTACTCGCTGGTGATTGGATACAATTCATCAAATTGTTACCACATGGGTCAGTTTTGCCTCAAATATCTATCTTTGATCTGATAGGCAAAAGCCTATATTTCCTAATTTGGATGACTCAGCTTTATATACTCTTATTAAGAAAGTAAATTTCTGGCTTTAAACAAAATATTTGTGGCATCCGTCAGCAGATCCCACAGAGCTGACCAGTCTTCATACTGGTTAGCCTGCCAACTAGAAGAGCCCAAAGTTGAATTTATGACACCATCTTTGTCTCACCAGTGATGGTCTTCCCCATCCTGGCTAGGATTCTGTCATTAGGCATCCTCAAGACCTAAAATGGAAAGAGTCAAAAACGTGTCCCTAACGTTTTCCTCTAAATCCCAGTGAACTAACCATTTTGGCAAGCGACCTTCTTAGGTAATGGGACTTTTTACCCATTAAGGCAGGTTGCAGATTCAACTGATTGATGCTAGTTACAGGTGGCATCACTCGCCTCACAACTCTATACTTAAATTCCAAATCAGTCATTGATGAAACCTTACCAATACCAATTGGTACACCTGATAGTTAATCATCAATCAACTATCATATGCCCTTACTATTGGTAACTCTGCCCAAAGAGATATTAAGCTTTCACCTGGATGAATCCTTGAAAGATATGACCCAACCGAATTACCTAAAATCTTTTAAACATTGTTACCCTAAAATCAGGGTCAACTGATATTAGTTCACTTTGCTATAGGGAATTATCCCCTAGCGACCCCTGTTAATCTAGTCAGCTGGAAAAATGGGCAAAGATCCCAAAATCATATAACTATGCATTGAGGGCAACCTCCTCCACCACTGTATGTGGGTATAGGGGAAAATTAATGTTCACCACCTCCACTGTTTTCTGAAATCTCAAGTCAAATTCTATATGAGAGGGAAGGCGACAAGCCTGCTCAGAATCAAAAATACTCTATTAGCTCATCAATGCAGTGGGAAAATCTGGTGGAAGACCTACTGGGTCCTTATGGGATTTAACCAATCACCTGCCTTGTGCTTTAGTGAGGGTTCAGAAATGGGAACCGCCCTTTACCTGACTTTTGGAAAATGACAAAATGTTAGACTCAAGTGGATTTTCACATGCTGTCAACGCCACTAACCCACACCCAAGATCACTGGGAACACAAGTTTGGGCATCATAGAGAAACGATCACAGAAGATAAACTGGTGTACTTAAAAAGGTACCTGGCACTGTACTCTGAAGGAGGGTTGAGCAACTGACAATGTAACTTATACCTCTGGCCCCACTTACACAACTAGATCGAGGTTCTGGTCCAACTCCATATTCATGAAGTTACCCGCTACCTCTGTGTCAACTATGGCCTCAAAAGACCCCTAGTGTGCCCCAATACTAATTCTCATTGGTAATAAAAAGTAGGCGGAATTCTGTTTGTTGGCGGATACAGTCATTTCTGCTGATAAAGAAGAGATTGCAACAAGGTTGAGGAGATTTCAAGATTTGTTACAGGAGTAAAACTGGTGTGGAGAAAGGAATTGAATGATTTTTTCTTCAAGTAAGTCTGCCATAGATTTATAAACACGTGTGCTAGAGCAAAATAACACTGGTAAGGGCGGCTTCAGCCCTTAGAATTATTAAGGATACTGATTTAATGCTGGGATTAGAAACTGAGGCCAAGTCAGCAGAATCAAGCATGAAGATCCCATTCTGAGGGTGAACCAAGTAAAAAGCAGAGGGCTCTGGGGCAGTGCAGCCTTAGTGAAATTCGTTCATCTGGTTGAAACGACCACTTAAGCACCCTTCTCAACGAAAAGGCGGAAATAGCAGGAAATAATGGAATGATGATTATGTCAGAAAAGCATCAAGTAAAGTTTTGACTAAACTGCTAGTCTGGATGCACAAATACCCAAATGGCAAGCCCAAACGTCAGAGGCACTGCTTCTTACGTTGAATTGTGCTTAGGGAGATTTCACCAGCGAGCGCATATAGGCCATAAATGTAAATAAAAATCCGGCAACAAACAGGCTTTCATGGCCCCATGGTCCGTGGTTTTAGGTGCTGAGAAAAGAGTGATTAAGATAGGAGGTTTGAATTTTGTCATAGAATAAATTTGAATTTGGGATGCTCATTTTTTATTGAATTAAAAATATAAAATCAGCTTTCATTTTTGTGTGTTATAACTGCTTAAATAGACAATCAATTTGGGGAATAACTTACAAAAGAGAGGGATAGGGCCCTCAAGATTCACCTAACCTGGCGAACTTTGAGTGATGGAAGGAAGAAAACAAACTTAATTAAACTGACTTTGAAATCGTTGGCAGTGGGCTGAGTCACTTTTGGTTTGTCTAAAAATGCCCAAGTTGCGGATTTTCAGTGGTTTTTCTGATTAGAGTGACGGCATTTTGCTTCATGGGCAACAGGAACCTCCCATGGCCATTCCACAAGGCGCGGTTCCAAAAGGTCAGAAATGGGTTTGGGGCACCCATCCCACCCGTGCCTGGTCACTTTAGCGTCCATTTGACCAAGTGGGATTCATTAGACAAGGATTTCAATACTTTGGGGTGGATTCTGAACTGTCAGTAACTTTTGACGTTGACCTTATGTTTAGGAAAATTTTCACTGAAGATTCAATCTTGAAAACTTCTTCATAGGAGGTCACACCCGTTAAGCCTTGTTCCCAATATTTTAGGGAGGGTTTTAAACTAGCAAAAACACATCCTGATGATCTGATGCCATCAGCAAGTTTTAATAATGATTTACACTAGGCGCTTCATTTGCCAAAAGTATGCGCCCACAAGGCTTTGATACCAATATTTTGGGAGCATGAACTATTATGGCTGAAGATTTGTAGCTGCTAATAGCATTTGGCCCCTTCACCCCATGCGGATAACAACTCTTTGACCACTATATAAAAAAAAGTGTAAATCTATGTATTAATTCTCTGGAAGTAAGTACTGGGTAGGAAGTGGATTCATTAAAGGGTAGGCCATGATTCACCGCTTGCCAACCACATGGGCAAGATTGCTCTGGGAGGCAAGGGGGACTATGGCCTTCTTGGCCCCTTCTTTGATAAGAAAGGGAACACCCTTGATCCAAGTGGAAAAGGCGCTTTCCCAGAATTACAATGCCTATGTTCCCCTGTGACAGAAACATATACAGGTACTTTAAAAAATTTTGAATTAGTGGTGGAAGGAGATCAGATTGGCTTATGGTTAATTTGCTGATATCTGCCTTGGATGTCAAAACCGCCAACCAAGTCACCTGCTATCTTTCAAGCAGCTTCATTACATACTAATAGGTGAAGGTGACAATGCTTTGGTTGTTCAAGGGTACCAAAAAGACGTTGCAGTGGAAGGCTAAGTTCTTGACCATTGGGTATCATCATAATGAAACCTCGCTGAATTTTCTAAATAATTACAATGGAAGCTCATATGTTAATTGGGGCATGGACTCTATTAAAGCCAATGTGGAATCTGTAATGACCTCTTCAGTTGTGGAATCCACCGACAGATGCCACAAATTCTTTGTTAAAGTGAGAAATTTACTTTATAAATAAAAGTAATAGATAACGCTTTGTTAAAGTTTTTTATGTTTTTTATTGTTTAAGCCAGGCCAAACCAAGAAAGGTCCTTTTCACGATACTAGTATTTCCTATTTAAACTAGTTCAAATTTCGAGACCATGGGTATTTGAGGCAAAAGTATATAAAGCTGAGTCATCTAAATTAGGAAATATAGGATTTTGGCCTATCAGATCAAAGATAAATATTTTGAGGCAAAACTGACCCATATGGTAATGATTTGATGTATTGTATCCAATCACCAGCGAGATAAAATCTTCTCAACTCGGCGGTGGTCAGACTCATGTGGTAATGATTGGTTAATTTGTACCCTATCATCATTGAGTATTATCTTCTCATCTCGGAGATGATCAAACCCATGTGGTAATGAACACCCTGAATTCGGCCTAGAAGTTGGAGTAATCCTATTGTTAATTATTACCTTTTTACGCCGTTTTTTGTTATAAACCATATTTATCTGATAGTTAGGATTCCACTGAGAATCTGCCAAGGTCTTTTTGCCGTGGGTACTCATATCATTGATAACCACAATATTATTTGAAGATTGGGCAGGTGATGGGGCAATCATGGTAGCAGATTTGGGGGCACTCGTACCTCCAACACTCTTTTTCCTAAGTTGAGAAGGAGATTGTCTGACATTGCCCCCTCAGGAATGTTGGGTGGGGTGTAGGGTCATAGGAAACAGCCATGTACCCAGTTTATGATAGTTTCTGTAGTCAAAGACTTTATAGAATACTCATTTCCTCTCTTAGACATGATGGTAAATGGCCCCTCCCAGATTAATCCAAGTTTGCCACTATGGGGAGTTATGCAATTGTGGTAATATAAAACCCTATCTGACACTTGGTAAGAAGGTAGAAGAGCTTGGAGCTCATTGGCAGCTTGGCCTTCTTTAGTAACCATTTTATGCGAGGTTGTTATAATGTATAGGTAAGGCGGAAAGTGGGTACTCATCCATGCAAGAGTATTCCTTCTAGCCGGGTTCTTTATTGGCTAGAACTAAGGGGACTTCATAATTGAGCAATGACAAGAACCCTTGCTTCATATTGATAATGCCGTCTTATTCAATCATAAACTGAGTACCTATAAGCATATCATAAGCATTAATATCCAAAGCCACTGCGAGGGCTGATAGAATAAGCTTCCCAATATGAATGGGAAGGGACGAGTAAGCACCCAGTGCGTGGGTGTTGTTAGGACCAGCGGTTCCAAAGTCTTGGTTGTATTCCAAGTCAGGTGCAAGTTTGATCTTTTTCATCAACTTGGAGGAGCTTACGTTCACTTGGGAACCTGTATTTAAGATAGCCATCACCCAAACTTTTTGGATAACCACTTCGACCTTCATAAGTATCCCCCTCAAGAGTGGCAATAGCGCTAAGACCTCCTTAAGATGTAAAATGGAGGTTAATTGGAACGCAGTCTCGGGGTGATTTTCCTGGATGGACTGCATGGTATGGCCATGCTGGAGAGGGCGAATAAAGTGAGACAACACCTCATCTGCATCACTGGTAGTATCAATAATGAATGGCTCCCCTAGAGCTTGGCAGAGATACATCTCTTCAGGTATGGTGGCTTCATCCACTCCTTCAGCATTCAAGCGATTGGGGACTTCCACTTCAGCATGTAATCCTACATTGTAATAGCTGACCTCATCCGTACTCCTCTCAGAATCATCCCCTGGGGTATAGTAACGCGAGGTATTGGCATAAGTTGTTTAGATGAGTCAGGCACATGAGATTTGTCAGCAATAGGTGTACCTTTCCCTATGCTGACATTTCTTTTCCCTGCTCCTGTTCCTCGGCGTCAGCTTTCTTTTTCCAGCACACAGCCTCCTTGTGTCCAAACTTGTTGCAGTATTTGCACCAAGGGCGTTCAGACGTTTTGCTTTGGGGTTTTGCTCTTCAGGGCCCATTATCTGAAGGGGCTCCTTCTTGTCTTCAATAGCTAAGGCCCAAGGCTTAGGCTTTGAATCCTCAATGGGTAAAACGCGAGGACGAGATACTGCTCCGCATGAAACTTTGGGCTTATGGAAATCAGCGACATCTATTAACGCCTCCTTGATATCTTGAATGGTATGGAAATAGCGTTTAACTGAGGTGATGTGCATCGCTAGAGATGGGTAAGTAGCTACTCCAGTCAAAACGGCGGCTACAGCATCATACAAAGTCAATATCTTTGACTTTAACAACGTCTGTGCTTCCATATAAAATCGTTCCTCAAAGGCGACCACTGACTCTCCTTTACAGATACTCATACACATAAAAGCTTGCTTTTTATACTTAAATCCTGTTTTGAGCCAAACGTGTTTATGAGGGCCTCTTTAACTTTGGACCAGGTGCTAAGAGCATCCATATGTGAAACCATCACCTCCTGTGCCATGTGGCCCAAACAGGAAAGGATATGTTTGGAATTTGACAATCAGTCGCCCCTTCCATAAATGCTTCGTAAACATATAAAAACGAAGCAAAGCTACCCACGCCGGGGATAAAATTGTCTTTAAACGTTGGTTTGAATGAATTATAGTCATTCCCAGTAAGGGTATGAATAGCTGGAGCTTCTGCTTCCGAAGTTTCATAGTGGTAGCTTAACTGATCAAAAGTCCACAAAAGGTGATTGAACTGATCATGCATGGCCTCAAGCTGGGTTTCCATTTTAGAAAGGGCTTCTAGGGGCCCAGATTCACATAGTCTCAGTCGAGCTTCAATACCTGATTTATTAGTTTCAAGATCTTCCACTTGGCTCTCCATTGCATTAACTTTAAAACTGTGTTGTGACACCAGCGAGCTTAGGTTTAATTGAGCAGTTTCCACAGCTTCTACGCGGCTCTTCAGCTCTTCTTTCATTTGTTTACAACCTCCATCGTCACGAGAGTGAGAGCTGGGGCCTTGTACTCCCTTAATCTTTTCATACTTCTGCTCGACCTGCGCTAGTTGACTAAATACTTCCTTCAACAGCACAGGGCTTTCCAGCGAAGCTTTTATCACTTTTGCTTTAGTTTCGCATTCAGTCAGGCGAGATGCCAAATATTTGGTATTTTCAAATGAAGCTTTGAGAGCTATCTCCTTTTCTAGCATAACAACCTTGGCTGAAAGGGTGGTGGTGGTGCTAGATGGTTCAAGCAACAAATGATGTTCAAGCTCATCAACATGCAAAAAGGCCTGAATTAATTGTCGCTCCACCACAGCCACACGCTGTTCATATTCCTCTTGAAGAATGGAGTCAGGGGCTAAAAAGTCACGGTGCGTTTGCTCATTGTGCTTTTCAAATTCTTTAGCAAACTCCTACAACAACAGGCGAGTGCTAGTGCAGGTAGCTTTCAGTTCATCCCAGAATATGTTCATAGCCTCCTCAATGTACATTACAATCCCAGTGACCATAGTAGTAAGTCAATCATGCAGCTGTATGATGAGGTTATGATTAGCTTCCACACCAGATCTAACTGCTCCAAGATGTTTGGAGGTCTGTTGATACAACTTATTATAGGCTAAATTCAGAGCTGCATGGGTATCTAGGTGTCAATGAAGCTCTTCATGATGGCCTGGCTAAGAGATGCATCATATGGACCAAGGCAGGATGAGCAAACTTGCGTATGTAGGTGGTCAAATTTGTAAGCTGACCATAGGTCTCTGGGAGGACACTGGTCTCATAGAGAAACAAGTTGCATTCCTCTATCAATGATGCTCGTTTGCGAGATGCAATGTCACCAGGGTTAAGGATACCATGAGTAAGGTCTCTCACGGCTTCAGTAGCTGGCCAGGTGATGCGACGAGACTCAGGTATTATTATTCATTCAAATTTGTTCTTCTTCTCCAAATATCAAAGTGGTAGGGCTATCCATTCGATCATTGTCTTCAGTTCCTTCCCCATTTTGCATCCAATGGGTGACACTCTCCATTACTCTAATACTTATTTAAGTATTCAGGGTGATCCCCTGTAGTGAGCACCAGTTTTTGGGATCCACCGATGGATGCCACAAATTCTTTGTTAAAGTGAGAAATTTACTTTATAAATAAAAGTAATAGATAACGCTTTGTTAAAGTTTTTTATGTTTTTTATTGTTTAAGCCAGGCCAAACCAAGAAAGGTCCTTTTCTCAATACTAGTATTTCCTATTTAAACTAGTTCAAATTTTGAGACCATGGGTATTCAAGGCAAAAGTATATAGAGCTGAGTCATCTAAATTAGGAAATATAGGATTTTGGCCTATCAGATTAAAGATAAATATTTTGATGCAAAACTGACTCATGTGGTAACAATTTGATATACTGTATCCAATTACCAGCGAGTAAACGTTCTCACCTCGGCAGTGGTCAGACTTGTGTGGTAATTATTGGTTAATTTGCACCCTATCACTGTCAAGTAAAGTCTTCTCACCTTAGCGGTGGTCAGACTTGTGTGGTAATGATTGTTTAATTTGAACCCTATCATCGTTGAGTAATATCTTCTCACCTCAGAGGTGATCAAACCCATGTGGTAACAAACACCCCAATTTTAGCCGAGAAGTCAGAGTAATCCTATTATTAGTTATTACCTTTTTAAGCCATTTTTTTAATAAACCATATTTTTCTGATAGTTAGTATTCCACCGAGAATCTGCAAAGGTCTTTTTGCCATGGGTACTCATATTGTTGATAACCACAATATTATTTGAAGATCAGGCAGGTGATGGGCCAATTATGGTAGCAGATTTGGGGGCACTTGTACCTCCAATATTCTTTTTCTTAAGTTGAGAAAGAGATTGTCCAGCAGCAGTGAAGCCATACTGCAAACTTTAAAATACCATGGCTCTGGTTTTGCAAGATGATGTAATCCTGCTTAATATTGTCAAATTTTTGCGTTATCTATTCACCACCTTTACTTCACTTAATATGGTGCAGAAACCCCAACAGCTGTCGCCAGGCCTTCTTATTTAGGCGAATCATTTCGCCATGTTTTCATTCCTCTTATTAACCCCTACCTTATTATAACTATGCACCTCGCCCTTAGATCAATTACACTAGCAGTCTAACTTCTGGTCTGGACCTGCTTATGGCAACTACCAGCAGCCCAACTTTTGACCTTAGCCTGCTTATTATGACCACCAAAAGTCATTTATCAGCCTGGGCCATCTTATAATAACTAAAGATGCAGGCCCTATGAGGTAAATTATTTTGAGTGTGTCCCATGGGAACCTTGCATGTAGTTGCCCTAACTGTCAGGTTCATTATGTACAGAAAGACTAGTACTACTAGGGAAAAGATGGAGCTGAGTAGAGAAAATACTCTCTACCTCTGCTATCTCAACTGAATTTTTACACCTACACCTGATAAAGTATATCCAGTCAAAGTCACTCATTACGATGACAAGTTCAAATATCAGCAGCCAGCTATATAGATAAAAGTATTAACATGGGCAAACAAAGGCTGCGGAGGAAGGAAGACCCCAGGAACAACCAAAGCCCTACGCCTATCACATTTTTTACCAACTTTTGCCAGACGAATCTGGACCATCTTTAAATGTTCCTTTCCTAAAAGGAGTTAAAATCCCTTCCTGGTAGACGCTATCATCAAAGAATTCCCTAAAGTTAGTGAGAGGATAATGAGATTCCTTGGGGGAAAAAGATTCCTTAAATGTCCATATACTAAACAGTCAAATTTCTCCTTTTACTGAGTGTACATACTGTGAACTTTTTTATGGCAAAAACCCAAATCCACACTAAAATATGTATGGGCTTCGGTCAATATAGTTTCCACTAAGTTGGTGGCAAAGTTGGCATTAAAACTAATGTAGAAATTGAATAATGTATGAGACCTCTAACACTGAAAGTGCAGTCTCAGAGGGAGCGTACAGTATGCTATCTTTGTGGTTTAGTCAATTGCTGTTGTAGCTCTTTTGATAGTATTACCAAACAGTAATTATGACCTGTTAATTGGAACCGCTTTTATGCGACACTTTGGTGCTGTTGTTGATATAATGGAGGAGGCCTTAAAATTTTGGGGCAGCATATTCCAATATTTTGCCTCCAGGCGGAGTGCCTAAGGATCCTATGCATATGGGACATTTCAACTTTGCATATAGTGATGGCGAAATACCAGTTCATTACCATCGACTGAAAAAGAGGACCCAGCCTTTCCCCAGCAATATATGAATATCAACGGCTGCACCTCAGAGCCGCCAGCCATATATCCATCCTTTCGGCCATTAAGTAATAGTAAGCACCGTGTAGAGCGTAAATACTTAGTTCTTTTTGGAGGTTACTGAGCCTTATCAGCAATCACAACATAGACCCCATGTGGCTCCAGGTATTATACTGCCAGCACACAAAGTGAACCATTTCTTACTAGCGAACCTACAAAAAGAACCATGGTAGGTGCTGACATCAAATAGTAGCTTATCTACACTTGACCTCAGCTAAGAAGGCCCTTCAGTTTCAGAAATATGGGTCATTATCTGGACTTGTTCTCCAAACTAAACCACAGTCTGGCGTAATGCCTGTAATTTCACATAAAATCTTAATGGAGTTATCAGAAGAGCAGAAGGTCCAGGAGATGCTTTATTAGCAAATATATGGAGTTTTTTAATGATCAACAATCATGATTTGGATTGCACCTGGAGAGTATTCATTTATTGGACACTGTAAATCACCCCATTAAGTCTCAGCTGATTCTCCAATCAAGAGAAGCTGAAGAAGTAGTTATTGAAAGTTAGGAAGCTACTAGAGCAAGGGATGCTAAAAACAACAAAGAGTCCATGGGCTTCGCCTATCATAAAAGTAAAAATAAGGACGGTACCAACTAGGTAAACTAGACTACTGGAAGCTCAACAATATTGCCATAAAAGATAGCTGTCTATTACCACATAACGATGATGCTCTAGATCTCTTGGGCGGAGCCTGTTATTATCAGAGATGGACTTGATATCAGGTTATTGGAAAGTCAAGTTGCCTATGTCAGAACAGGATATATGATCAATTATCTCATCCAAAGGGCTCTTCCAACAGACACGTATGCCTCAAGGGTTGTGTAAAACCCCAGTTATGTTCTAACGGGATATGGAAACTATCCGCGGTGACCTGTAATGTCATGTGTCCTTGTGTACTTTGAAAAATTTAATGTCATCTCTTGAACATTCTCCAAGCATCTAATTCATTTGGTTGAGGAATTTCGCCTGCTCACAGATGCCAGAAATAAATCAAGCCTAGAAAATGCCACTTCTTCAAAGACCAGCTGGAATATCTAGGCTTTGTGATAGACAAGAAGGGGCTAAATTTTCAGCTGGCCAAGGTGGAGGCCATCTGAAAAATACTCAACCGATCAGTAAACTTGACATACAGGTATTTTGGGGGATGGTTCGTTACCACTGGTGCTTCATCCCCGATTTCAGCTGTATTGGGGCCGCTATTTAATTTACTAAAAAGGATACCATGTTCAAATGGACAAAATGTCGAAAATGTGCCTTTAACATGCTTCAGATGGCATTAATCAGTGCACCCATGCTACACTAAATAAATTTTGATAAGTAGTTTGTCATTCAAATAAATGCTTCTCTGTCCGCTGTTGTGGCATTTCTATCCCAAAAAGACGACACAGGGGAGAAGCACCCTGTTTCATATTACAGTTGGAGACTGAACTGCCACAAAATTCATTATACCATGACCAATCAATAATGCTTAGCAGTAATCTATATATATAAGCAATTTAGGGTGTACTTGCATGGAGGTAAGTTTAAAGTAGTAACAAGTCATGTTCATTACGATTTTCACAAAATCTCAGGGAGCATGAAGGGCGTCTATCCCAATGGATCTCAATCTGCAGGCTTATGACTTCGAAATCTTTCATCAACCTGTAGTAAAACACCAGAACGCAGATTTTTTATTGAGGGTACCAACACTTGATGTTACAGCGGATCTAAGAGATGTAATGTATGACAAAATGCTCAGCGGAAGATATGACAATGAATCACCTCACGTTATAAAGGCATTAAACGTGATGTGAGCTAATACCTTCCAACAGAACGGTGAGTTGTACAAATGGATTGGAGGTTCTAGAGAAGAATTTCCAAGACACTCGCCTTGGCCAAGTATTATTATGAGCACTCAAAATGTAGTAGGACATGGCAAATTGAAAAAGATGTTAAAATTGTTGTGCCCTCAGTAATACTGGGAGAGAAGGACTTTGACATGCTTGAGACAATTTTTTGCTGTCAATAGTGTTAAGTAAAATGCTATTCTTCCAGAAGACCTATTATCGGCTAGTGAAACCACATTTTGCCTGACATACAGTTTCCATTGATGTTGCCAACTTCTGCCAATGGGATAAAACTGTTCCAAATAATTTCTGGTGGCGATTGATCACTTGACCAGATAGGTCAAAGCACAGGTGATACAGGATTGGGGATGGTTACTGTGGCCAAGTTAATAATAGAAAATATCATACAGTGACATGGCTTCCCTCAGTTCATCCTTACAATAATGGTATGAACTTCATCTCTCACATCATTCCAAAGCTGAATGAGCTGATAGCAATACATGGGGTTCTTATGACCCCATATCACCCCAAATCTAATGCAATAGTCAAATGGTTTAATGGAACCCTGGTGAACATAGTTTTATAATTGGTAATATATTGACATGCATAATGGTTTTCTCTCCTTTCCACCGCCATCTTTGCCTACAGCATCAGCTATCACTCTTTAACTGTTAAGAGTCTCTTTTAGATAATATATGGACGGTACCCAGCTATACCTGCACTGCTCTATGCCTGCATAGAAGATACTGGAAGAGTGGATCCGCAATACTACTTGATCAAACCTGACAAACACTTTAATTAAACTGCAAAATGAAGCGTACTCTTTCATCTTGGCCAAGTAGATAAAGAATTAGGCTTCCAGTAAGGTATGGCATAGAGACCTAGCACATTTCAAAGTAGGAGAGATAGTTTTATACAACGATGAATCCCCCCTTGGGTTGGGACCATCTAGTACTAAAAAAAAGAGAGATAGTTTTATTTTAAGACTAGCACGGGTTTGGTAAAAAGCGTAACTGGCCAGTATCTGGATTGCTCCTTTTGATGTAATTGAGAATTGGTTGTTGACGCCTAAACTATCAAGGACCCTGAGATTGATCAAATTATTAATCAAAAGATGTGAATTTTACTTTGATCATATAGGCAATAGGTGAATTATCATCCATCAAGAGGGTATTGTTGAGGAATTTATAAAACTGGACAATAAGCCTCACATAGCTTTAGAAGATTGGTTAAAGTTGGTCAAACCTGAGTGTTAGAATATTTAAAAAATCACCTTAAACTAAGGCAATGGGCAATGTTGAACTTATAAAATTATTTCTTAATCACTTGAACCAAGGCGATAAGGTGATGTTGAACTTACAAAGATATTTATTACATTGACTTGAACTAAGGCAATGAGGAGATGCAGAACTTTCAATGATATGAATTAATCACCTCAAACTAAGTTGATAAATTGAAGTTGAATGCAATAATAATATATTTTTTCAGAGCCTCTTCACTATGAGGCTAAACCAATTAAAACATGACTATGAAGAATAGTCTAAGCCAAAGGGCCAGAATATACCTAAGTCATATATATAAAACGTGTCAAGAAGGCTAGAAGAGGAGGTTTTGGGTAGGAGGAATGGGACTGCAAGCAGAAGAAATCTGCCATTCAATTTTTAAATAAAATGGTGTGTTTGAAGCTAGTACTTCATGTTAAATATAAAATTTAGAATTTTATTTCAAGGACCAATAATCTTCATATTATCAGTCCGTTGCTCAGTGGGCCCAACCCTGTGCAGACCTTATGGCGTGTATAAAATATATCGCCAATTTTATTACAAACAAAATCTTAACACTATTTAACTCAGGTGTTTACTCTTTTCATCATGAGCGACTCAATAAAATGGAGAGTGACTTAAGTGGAAAATTTCACTAAAACAAGAGGACATAGACCAAGTCTATTAACACCCTCATAAAGCCAAGAAATGCTGCAATACTCTTACTTAAGAATTAAAACCTAAGGCTGACAAGCCTCCTTAGAGCACAGGATGTAATGAGATAAAAGAGGACTTGATTTGATGCATGGGAGTATTTGAGGATGAGATCGAGCTTTTGCAAACCTATTAACATCCAATCACAAACAAATTCATGATATGGATATCCGCATTAAGAACTCATAGAATTTTAAACTCATTCTGGAAAGAAGAATCAATCTGCTGGATCTTATTTCAAGATTTAACCTGTAGGAAATGGAGCAACATCATAATCCTCTACAGGACCATATACATCAACTAGAATTTCAAGTTGAACAGAGCAACGTAAGAACTCAGATAACTAAATCTGAAGTCCCTGAGTCATGTCATTACCAGACTGGATGCCACTACCTTTATACCTGAGTTCAAGGACAAGTTTACACCTGGATAAGGGAGGATTGCATATTACCTTTAAAACTATGAAGCTGAATGGAAGGTGTAACCAATCTGTAAAAGGCTAAGCATATTTGTTTTGATAAAGCCAAATGGCCCAAAGAGTTATGGTGCCTCATTTTTTTACTGCATACTAGGAGAGAATTAAAGGATGCGCTCATCAAAAAATATAGGTCAAAGCAGAGCCTGAGTATGAAAAAGATTTCTTTATGGGAATCATGATACACTTAAAATGAAACTCTTGCCAAATATGCTGAGAGTTTTTATATAGAGGCTGTCAGAAAATCGCTTTTCCGGTGACAGTGGACTCTGCTGGTTGAAAGGCCAACCAGTATGAAGTTTGGATGGCCCTTGCCATTTCACCTTAGGCAACAAGGCCAGCAGCACCAGCTGACCCCTTTGCGTGTCACCCACGCCATTTGGAGATCCCCCAGCCTAAACCTCAACCCATAAGAATAAACATGAACTTGATCAAGAGGAAGATTAGGGAAAAAGGAGATGTTTAATGAAAGGGAAGCGCCAGGTATTTATATTTACAAAAGGGCTACTGCACCCACCACCAACCTAACAGCTCATTGCAGGACCATCCAGCAAACACTCTTTCTCGCTGCACTTATCTCTTCCCTAGATCAATCCTCTAGCCCTGTCCTTCCTGATGTCCAAATTAGTTTTGGCTCATCCTTGGCTTTGAGTCATCGTAGAACCATATAAATAATTATATATAAATTAACATCAAAACTGGATTTGACCTTCAAGTCAATTTATTATGTTCTGGAAATCAAATCATCCACTTAATAAACTTAGTAAATCTCGGCTTCTTGCTGACAGC
This sequence comes from Massospora cicadina, assembly GCA_022478985.1. Classification (NCBI taxonomy): domain Eukaryota; kingdom Fungi; phylum Entomophthoromycota; class Entomophthoromycetes; order Entomophthorales; family Entomophthoraceae; genus Massospora; species Massospora cicadina. The sequence continues at coordinate 152,273 of JAKSZP010015868.1, read as the reverse complement.
ATGATTTGACTCTTCGTTAATTGAAATTTGGGGTATTGCTTTTTCAGGTGAAAGTCAATTATATATGAGGTTCTGAAAACATCCTTAGCCGCCTCAAACTCAGGATTGTCAGTTTCCACCAACATATAATAAATTACATAATTGGATCACCTCTGCTATTAGTTGCCGGTGATCCTTAAACTAATTTAGGCCATCAATTTCCCCACTCAATACTAACTTCCAATCTTGGCGAAATACTTGGATTTGGCTCAACCCAATTGGGTAGCAACACCTAGCAATCACCTAATAATCACACTATCCATTTGATAAGTCATTCTGCCAAAGTTGGCCTATTTTTTCCTAATTATCAATAATCATTGGTTGAATCCATCCATTTAATTTTTAGACAGAGGCAAAATTCTTTTCCCTCAAAAATACTTACTCTGGATGATGCTATAGCTACCGTCATTTCTGGTTTACATAGTAACCCTGACCTACCAGGCATGTACGTCCATCCAACAAAACTTCAAGTCTCTCTTAGACATTTAGAAGCCCTGCTCAATGTAATTATCATAAACAATCTGGAGACTTCATGAAAGGCCTACAGAAACCCAGAGTGTACACAGTGGAGGAATGAAGCCTAATAATGAGGAAAATCCATTATAAACCTACTGCAAGAAGAATAACCATACCAATGATATGTGCTTAAAGAAGAACTCTGCTCTCTATGAGTAGGGAAAGAGAGATAAATTAGGGTCAGGTACCTATAAATCCAACTGACCAAAAAATGGAGAGTGAAATATTGCTAATCGTTCATCTCAATTGCATTGAAATTGAACACAATGAAGACTCTGAAGGTGTCATGAGGACACATGTTAATACATTTTAGGTTTACCCGCTGAGTTTTCTATTCCTGAATGTTAAAGCGCTAAAATATTGGCGACACCCAGGTTCATGAAGACACTTTCCTCAACCATTTTAGTGGGTGTCCCATGATAATTGATACAGTCAGTGATACTGATCATTACCTTAACTTGTTGATCTAAACCATCTCAAGCGTCCACATTCTTCTTAAGAAATAAGAGGTATCTGATAATTCCCAAAAGCCCAATGCAATGTTACTCCTTAAATAGGTGTTAGCCTTTCCTTTAAAGTTAGGAGGAACCATTACCAAAGTGGAAGTAGTAATATAAAAGGTCCAAGTTATGGCTATTTTGGATATGGTATCATCTATAAACTTAATTATACTGACTCATCAAGGCTATTAAGCTCGTCCCAGACTCTGAATACACTCAAGAGTATAATACCGCTGATCTGAACAACACCAAGGTGATAGGGGCATACTCATTTCTGCCTTATATAAATTTAGCAAATTTAAAAATTCTTCCCTTGTAGCTGCTCTAGACAACAATCATTATGATATACTTATTAGATACAGATATGAAAAAATTTGAGGTAGTGTCAGACAAACAAACACTCATCTAGTTAAGAATAATGTCCTGGTGAAGAATAGCTTAGATTTTACTATTAATCTTCAGTCTAATACTTGGTGAAATTGTTTAAACTAGAGTAATGATTTTACTCCTAGCCCCCTGGAAGATATCTCGGATTTAGTTACTAAGGATATGCTGAACCCATAGCAGAGAAGATGAACTGACTTTGAAGTCCATCCACGCATCAATGTAAAGTTAGTTATACAGTCTAAAGAAAAACCACACCTTTTTATAGACCTGAAGGGGGTTTCGGAGTGTGAAATAGTTCACCCACCAATTAACTCCTTTTTACTCCCAGTAAATGGCTGCGATGAATATATTCTCAAGATGTTAAATTGCTAGATTCCATGAAATTGTCACTGAATGGGTCTGTCATCCCTGCTGTCAACCCAACCCATAAAACAAGCCCTATCAAAGTGAGAAGATTTTTGAGAGTAAAATAGGTCAAATTGTCATTTATCTTATATTTGAGCTACCCTCTGCCTACTATAATTATCTCACTTCCTCATTTCTATCCTTCATTTACCTTAAATACTTGGAGTCAACATTTTGATAAGGGATTACTTCGGTCCCATTTTAAAAATAAAATTATTATAATAAAAATCTATTTGTGGTTATTTTTTCTTTAAATTCTATAACTGCGGTTAAAGTTTTACTCAAGCATCTACTATATTGTTGAAATCCTGTGCCAAAAGCATTTGTGAGCATCAAAGTGCTAGGATTTTAACAAGTGGTGCTCACTACAGGGGATTCTGTAAACCATAATCTATTACTGAAATGGAGGACGTTTAGTTTTGTAGCCTTCCTAATCTCTCTGTTGAAAATGATCCAAAGATAGCTGCTTTAGAAAAGCAACTAGCTCACCTTGTCACGCCATGAGATTCTTCAATGGTGCCCCTCTAAAGTTTCTCATATAAGCGCTCCTGATATCTATAAAACCCCCCTTTAGAGATAAGTTTACCCCAAGTGAGGGTAGCATTGCCTCGTTTCTCTTCATCTATGAATCTTTCAAGGAAGGGACGACCAATCACCAGAAAATAATCACATCCTCCCAAGCCTTAGTCACATCGCCCAAGAGGTAATGGTTCCTTATATGGACACCCTTAGTACTTGAGCAGAGTTTAAGGAAGCGCTTATTGAGTAATTTGGCTCAATGCAGAGTTTAAGTAAATATAGCAGGCCTTTATTTTTCTTAGCATGAAAAAGGGAGAATCAGTTGCCACCTCTATTTATCAGTTCTACAGTGAAAATCAGCCACCGTTAGTCACAAAAATGTACCTCATGAGGACGCTGTTGCTGTCATTATGATTACCTTAACTTCTCACCCTTACTTAGTAAGGCATACTATCTCTATGAAAAGCTACTTCCAGCATTTTCATGATATAAAGGAGGCTTTATTAGAAGTTGCAGATCTCCATACAGTTAAGACTATCCATAGAACTTTGTTGAAGCCTCAAGTCTTGACTACTGAGGATCTCCCAACCATAGATTGGCAGAAAGAGTCCCCAATGACCCCATGGCCACTCCTGTATCTGTTTCCATCTTTAAACCTGCTCATATGGTGCAACCCTAAACACAAGTCACTCTGCCATGTGAGGTTGGTCAGAGTGCACCTCCTGTGAGAGGTAGGCGCTCCTGTTATTTTTGTCACTAAGGCGTCAAAATTTGGTGCACAGGTATCCACTAATAAACTTACAAGATACTGTAAGAGGATAGCGACCTTATCAATCCTAATAAAAAGGACAACTTGTCCAGCAAAGGGTTTTTTTAGTACTAGATTGAGCAAAGGGTTTTAATATTACTTAAATAGAAGAATCATGTAGCAATGAATACTGACACAGGCTTCTAAGCTTGTATAAGGGTCTAGTCTAATAAAGTTTTGCCTTCAACGATGTTTAAAAAAGGGACTTGTAACATTGGAAATTCTACTGAGATATGCTCTTCCCACTAGAGTTCCTATTGGTTCTATTCCTGTATACTAAGCTGCACTCACAATGGTAGACTAGAAGGGTGATTAGTTAACTAATGTTTGGAGAGCGAATCATCAAAGCTTGGGGTATTTCCATTTTAGTCATTATAAACCAACAGCAATTAAGACTCTGGCGAATTGATAAGATAAGTATAGTCCTCCCAATGAAAATTTTTCGCAGGTGTGAGGGGACAAAATTGAGGATAAATATATAGTAGCAGAAGCAGATCTAATCCTCCAAGGCCAAGAGCCAACATAAGTACTAGATCAAGGAGATAGAAATTGCCTGGGGGTTATGGGGTTTAATCCGCCATATTTGTAATTCCATGGTGCCAATGTGAGAGCACCAAAAGTAATTCACTAAAACTTTGGCGACTCCTTAAGAAGTTGAGGTTCACGCGCTCTAGATTTCCTATAACATCAAATCTTTCTTCTAAGAATTAGTGAAGTTAACTATCAGCTAAATATTGCATTAGCTGATGGTTGGTCAAACCAACTGAAATATTACCCCCCACTTGACCAAACATCAGTTAAATATAGTTGAGTGTGGGTCCAATGAATTTTTGAGAGCTTGAGGCCAAGAGGCCAGATTGTGAGAAGTGCATTCAAGAAACATAGCATGCACACGATTGAACAAGTAACCCTTAGTGGATTATTTAAAGTATATGCATTAGCTGACATCATATCTATGATCTCTTAAGGGCCCTTCTAAGTCGATGCTATCTTGCTAGTCCTCCAAACACCATGATTAATATGGTACTATACTAACTCTCCTATGCTGAATGTAGGTAAAGTCTGGCGGTCCTTATTATCCCGGCGTTTGAGCTTTAATTTTCCATGTCAAAACAGTAAAATAAACAGAGCTTTAAAGCTGAATATAAATTTTGTGAGCTTATCCAAATATTGACTGGGGCTCATACTCTCATTTGAAACATGATTATAAAAAAGTGTAGACAGAGATGGTTGCTTATCATGAAGTAACACAATTGGGGAGTGCCATGTGGCGAGTGATATGCGATGTTATATGCAAATATGTGGAAGATAAAGAATAGGTTCCAACTGGATGCCTTACCAGTTATTAACTTACGCAGAAAACCTACAAGTGTACCATTCACCCACTTGACATTGTCGTTTGTCTCTGGGTGATAGGGCGTAGACAATACCCAATGTATGCCCATTGGATCATATAGCCTAAAAATCTTCTGGAATTTAAAATTGGTCTCATTGTCAGTCAGTAGAAATGGGGCATCCATGTCAGTAAATACCTTCCAAATTAGATTTGGAGGTGGTAGAAGCCCCTAAATTTCTGACTGCTTTTACATCCACCCACTTAGTGAGGCGATCTATAGCTAAAATTATATATTTAGACTGATCAGAGGTATTGGTCAAAAGGACCACGACGTTAAAAGAGACTGTATGCTATGTGAAGTTAGTCTTAACTAGTTGACAAGAGGTGACCTTCCAATAAGACGCCTCCACTTGACACTATTAACAATAGCTTAGAGTCTCGTGAGCATCAGATGACATGGAATCCCATTAACACTGGGATCAAACCTCTTCAGGCATTTCTTAAATCGGCCATGCCCAGTCGCCTTTTGGGCCACAATACTCAAGTCAGTCCACTATATGGTCCAAGGAAATGCAACGGTTTGTTCATCAATGATCTTATAATTATTTCTTCCCTAATATAGGTTATCCTACTCAGTTTTTCTTATTTGCGCTGAACCTCTTCATGCCCATTACCATATTTCTGAGTTATCATTTTTCACACCTTTCATCATCCCTATCAGCCAGAAAAGCTACTGTTGGCAACTGTTATAGGCCAGCCATATTTTGTGCTTGGTGCCAGGGCGATGGTAAGCATCAAAATCTTATGCTTGTAACTTCTATGCCCAGTTGGCTATTTGACCTTCCAGATCTTCAAGTTTGGTGGCAAGCGTAGTCATAAATGATCCATTATCACTGTAGAGTGTACCTTTTGAATGTTTATGTGAAATGGTTTACAAGCATAGATGACAGCCAAAAATTCTTTTTTTAGTTGTCAATTAGATTTTATTATGCACATTCAAGGTCAGATTAAAGTAAGTTACTATATGGTTTACTCCATCATAATTGAGTTGGGACAACACCAACCCTATGGCGGTGAGCAAGGCGTCTATTTGAATAATGAACAGTTTTTTTAGAATCTGGGTACATCAAGGTTGGCGCTAAGGTGAGACATAGACTTAGATGATCAAAGTCCAGTTGGTAATTCGCCGTTCATTTGAACTATACCCCAGTCTTAAAAAGATGAAATAATGGCTCACCTACTTTAGTAAAAATTCTTTACAAACGTGTGGTTTAGCCAACCATTCCTAGGAATATTTTAATATCTTACCTACTACTTGTCCAGATTTTTTAGATTAGTTCAAATTTAGCAGGCTGAGGCCATAAGCTTTGTTTGTCATTGACAAACCCCAGATATTCAATTTTCTTTCAGAAGAAATCACACTTTCTGGGGTTTGTCTTCAAATCTATTTTGGCCAACCATTGGAACAATTCTTTTAAGAGTTGCAGATATTCCGTAAGGTTTTGAAAGAAAATCTTTTATTCATCAAAATACACCAACGTGCAGGATTCTTTTTATTCTGTAAATACTATCCATACCCGCTGGAACATCTCTGGGGTGTTACACAGCCCTTCGGCTTCCTCATAAGTTGGTGTAGACCCTGAGTGGTTATCATAGAGCACTTCTCCTGTTCCTCCTGTGGCAGCTCAAGCTGCCAATAATTGGAGGTTAAATACATAGCAGAGAAATATTGTGCATCTCTCAAGAAGTCTAATGATTTAACAATGTGGGGTATCAGATAGGAATTTTTTAGGTAAAATATATTGTTTCTGGTAGTCTACTATGTTTTGAATTGATCCATCTTTTTTTTTGAGTTTTTGTGTGCCCGTTAGGGCACCCAGTGCAGGCAACTTTGCGGTGTAGAACCCAGGGTACTGACCCACTGAATTGAGGTTGCGCGAATCTAAGCACCACAGATGTGTTTGGGTTGGGACCATCTAGTGCTAAAAAAATAAGCACCACAGATGTGGGCTCAACTGCAGGTGGGGTGGCTCACAACACCCCAAAGCTGAAATATTCCTCACTGTTTGGTATACCAGGAATCAAAGCTACCCAGCAAGATCAGGGATATGCCTCCCATTCCTTACTGTGTGGAATGAGACTAGACTGACCCCCAAGTTGTACTTACTTGAGAAAGGGGATTGCCATAACTTTCTACAGATTTTTCTAGCTGTCTCTTGACTATGGTCAGGGAGCTTGTTGACTGGATTCCTTCTGAAGGGAACAACGCTGGTTTCTTTTAAGCCATAGACCATACATCTCCTCCCCATATCATGCACCAAATCCTGAAACCCTCCTTGTCTGCAAGCAGACTTGATGAGGCATATGCAGTCAGGATCTCTGGCCATGCGAGATGACCGGAGGGTAACTTACACCCTGGTTGGTATGCTTCATACCATAGGAGAACACTACTCCACACAGCATCCGTTGCCAGACACTCTGTGAAGATGTGCTTTGCAATCTTCTCCCTTCTGCACACCCTACAGGCATACAGAAGGTCATCCTCCTTTTGCTTACTCCACTTACGCAGAGTCACCACAGTGACCATAATGTTGCTGCAAAGTTGGAAGAGAAAGTTCTGAAATGGTATAGACCAGCATCCATTAACCTGCTCCCCCACAGGTCCATCAGGACAGGCCGCATTTTGCAAGTGATCTGGAACAAGTACATTGAGCAAATCTCTCTGTCTTGTAACTTCTGGAACCTGGCAGTTGTAAAATCTGAGATGCAGACATCACTACCACCTCCCACCGTGTGCCAGTCCCAAAGGATGAAGAGACTTTCTCATCTGGAGTATCTCCAGCCTTCTCTTTCTCTCAGGAACACCCGCCAATACTGCCCTCAAAGACCTTAAGAACAGGCTCTCACAGCCTCTAATGCAGCCAGAGAAGGAATTGCTTCCCTCCATCAAAAAGGCAGTTCAGTTGCTTCCACAACATCCCATGCCTTCCTTACCAGCACCTTGGAGGCAAAGGCTACATTATTAGCTGCTTCTACCCTAAGCACTCTTCAGCCATCGCCATCAAGGAGGTCCTCCAGTGAACCACCCCAATAAAGTGCTTGAAGGCTTTGCACAGAAGAGGTTCCATCTCAGACCCCAAGCTCCTCTCATAAGGGGGATCAGCTAGATCCTTTCGATGGTCCACTCTTTATCCTCCAATCTACCCTTGTTGCCCGCCCAAACTTTAAGTAATCCTTCCAAAAGCCTGGTAGGTTTCCATTGCTTGGAATGGCCCCTTGATTGATGCCCCAGATGACACCAAGATCCTTGTTCAAACTGTCATTGCAAGCCTTAGAGAGGTAGTCCTCCAAAACTAAAGCCCAACGAATGAATTTTCCCTCCTTAGCGACCTGTGTGATCCACATCAGCTGAAGTGTTTTGATAATACACTGACGTTATCAGACCAATGCCCCCTTATTCACCTCCTGACAAAAAGTTAGAGAAACTGGTTTAGACGCTCGCCCTCTCCAGATGAACTAAATAACTGAACTCATTATTCTTCTGATGGATGATACCAGCGGTAAAACAAATCTGACAATGTACCATAGTCTGGAAAAATAATAAAAGTGTTCATAACAATGGCCCTGCCCCAATAAGATAAGTTGAGCCTTTACCACTTTACAAGCCGCTTTTTTAAAGTTCGCTTCAAGTTTAAGCCAGATATCATGTAGTGACACCCACCCAGTGATGTGACACCTGAGGGACAGAAACCTCCCCTGTTGCCATCCAGGGCATTGGGCTCTTTGGTGCCTCACCCAACGCCACCATTCTGCTGATGGTCCAAGCCCTAGATTTTGAAAGATTGACCTTCGCTTTGCTTGTGTTCTTTTACATCTTTAGAATGTTCATCACCACCTTCTCCTCTTTCTCTGAAAAAATAGATCCACATATCATCCGCAAACATTAAATGAGAATACTCTTCACTGTTGATGGTAATTTTCCTCCAGTCCAACTTTCATAGAGCCATTGAAACTGTCTCTATAGCAAGAACAAACAACAAGGGAGATAGAGAGTCTCCCTGACGCACGTCCCTATACACCATAAAAGGGTGGGAGAGCACCCCATTGATATTGACAACTGAAGAGGATTCCCCATAAATCGCTTTAAGAAGTCTCAAAAAATACCCCTTGATTCCTACCCGACTTAACACTTCTCAAAGAAACTCATAATTCACCCAATCATACGCCTTCTCCTGATCATGAAACAGTAGCCACCCCCTGGTCTTAAAGTTTACTTGCCCACTATTCTATCAAGTGAAGCAGCATCAAGTTTTCAGCAACTGAGCGTCCTGGGATAAACTTATTCTGCTCTTAACCAACAGCTTCTGCTACAATCCCCTTTATTTAATTGGTTAAGATCTTCATTGGGATCTTATAGTCAACGTTAAGCAGAGTCAAAGGCCGATAGTTCCCATGATGAAGGGATCACCCTTCTTATACAACACCACCGCCATGCATTTTTGAAAACGCCAGCTCAAGAGCACCAGAGACTAGGAGATATTATAGAGCTCAGCAAGCATCTTGGACATTTCTGCCTGAAATATCTTGTAGATATCAAGGATCAACCCATCCTCCCCAGAAACCCTGCCATTCTTTTATTTGCAAATGGCATCCGACACCTTGGACTTGTAGATCTGCTACATAGTTGCAGCTGAGTCTCCTTTGGCAGTACCCCAGTCCATTTGTGAGTACTTTTGATGACTCTGGGTCATTCTCAGAGGGGCTATAAAGGTCCTCATAGTAGGTCTTGGCCACCTCAGCCATCCTAGATTCATCCTTCACCTAAACTCCTTAATCACAAAGTGACAAGATCCTTGCCAAGGGTCTGATTGCCCCTACTGCCTTGCAGAGTAGAGCAACATTGCTGTTTGAATACTCACCCCATCTAGACTTCATTTGTTTGAGGCGATCTGACATTAAGGCTCCCACCAATTTTGCATAAAGTTCATCTTTGGCCATGTAGGCATATGCCCCCATGACCGCAGCTTGCTTGAAGTTACACTTGAAGATTCTCTCTAAGGTTTCATACCTTAAAAGAATGGCCCCAAGCTGCCCCCCCAATGAGTTTATAAGCCATCTTGAGATCAGCCTTCATTTTCAACCATTTTAATTATGCATCTGGATTCCTTACAATCTGGCTTCTCCACCACCTCACCTTCTTCCTAATGATATCCTGAAGTGGACTCCACTTCAGGAGTTCAGGGTTCAGTCTCCATATCCCTTTTCCCACAGAAGCAACCTGAGGGTCACTGATCTACAGTTCAATGGGCATGTGGTCTGAAGCATCTGGATCGGGATTCCAAAGGATCAACTTGCAGCGACTCAGGAGATTCTGAGGCACTGACACAATGTCAATGCGGGTGAAATGATCCCCCTGAACGTGAGTTCACCCAGTCTCCCCCTCCTCACCATGGCCCGCTCTCCACACATCCAGTAGGCCAAGGTTGTTTTCAAACTGGCCAACTTGTGGGCTCCAGGAACAGAACTCCAGTTGACTGAAGCCCCAACCATATCATCTCTAAAGCAGACTTAGTTTATTTCCACCAGCACTACTGATACCCGATGCCTTACTCCTGGATCCTTAGGCTGACCTTCTGTAAGAAGGCTTTCCGTTCAGACCCAGAATTGGGCGGATATATGCCAATAAACCAAATTAGATTCCTCTACAAACAGTGACATTACTGCCACTTCTCTTCCAGGAACCAATACCCTTTTATTCAACACCTTAACCTTGTCCGCCCACTAGAACAGATTACCCCCACTTTGGTCTCTCCCCTAAGGGCTATTTTGAGTTTGGTTGATCCACCAAAAGAGACTAAAATGATCGCTTTAAAGGAAACTGGTAAGCCCAGTCCTCTTTACCCCAGGGTTAGACTTAGTCTCAGTGAGGAAGCCAATATCTATCCCATGTTATTGCAATCAGAGTTTCACCCGCTGACACTTCTTAAGTCCATTTAGACCCTGCGCATTAGCAAATTCAACCCTGATTACCATAGGTTAGAAACCAATGAGGCTTTGGAGTCAGGATCTGGGGGTCCTCAACCTCTTCACCTCAGCTGGTTTAGCGGAACCACGTTTCATCCTCCCTTTCCAGTACTAAACTGGCAGGGGGTGGTGGCTGCTCGGTCACAGCAACCTCTAGAATCATTCCATTGCCAGGGTCCTCAATAGATCCCTCCACTTCGGTTAAAGGCATTGGGTTAGAAGGCATTGGCCCACTATTGGTAGCAGGCAACACCACCCTCACCTCCGCCTCTTTCCATATGGCCTCGCGTGCCCTGTACCACTCACACCCTAATGGTCACCCGCATCTTTCATGATAAAGTGATGAAGAGAACCCCATCCATTTGGTAAGTTGTCATTTCCAAAATGTCCTTTGCATATTGGGACTAAGCGCCACTTAGCTCGTTGGAGTCTAATAGCTTCCTGCGCCTTACAGGTCCGCTTTGACCCTTGTTGACCTTTCAGGTACTTTTCAGCACCTCAGTTACCGCCTCTGAATTGGTTTTGCCAGCCGCCGCCTCCTTTTCTTTGGCTGGCAACTCAGTTAACTCCTTAAGCGCCAATTGGAGAGCCAACTTATCTTTCTCTGAAGGCACCATTGATGGCATTCTCGCGCTAGGCCTGGTGGCTTTTGGCCACTTCTACAAGATGTTGAAACTGAGGACATTTGGCTCTGACGTGCCCCTTCGCACCACAAAAGAAGCACCCATCCAACAGTACTATATGGACACTCCAAATCCCCACAGTGACTGAACGAGGCAACTCCCCGTATGATTTAAAAAGTTCAACCTTCAAAATCCAGTCCCCAGACCCCATGGTTAAATTATTCAAGATGCCATCCTTATGCTTCAAGCTCTTTAACAGCTTGTTCTCATTAAATGGGATTACTCTGCCAAAGCCTTTCAGTTGAGACATCATGGCCCCTATAGTTATTACAGGTGGTACATCCCTCAGAATGAACCTTCTGATCTTGAGGCCAATGACAAGACATACGGCCTCCTCATTCTTTGTACTCAAACTGGCAGCCAAAACCTGTTCCTGTTAAAGCTTAGACTGGAAAGGTCATAAGTTCCAATACAGGGGCTAATCATGAAATATGGAGTAGGGAAAACCCGCACATCTCAAAAACCCTGACCATGAGCATCTCCTTTGACCACCCAGTCTTCACTTCCACAACATGAACCCTTTTGAGGCTCTCCACCATGCTCCATCTGATCCTTGGAGGGGCCAGAGTTCCCCACTTCGAAAAGCTTGGTTAAAACCCCAAATCCATTAGTAGCCTCTTCTGCAAAGGAGACTGGGGTCTTATGTGCAGCAGAGGCCACCACCACTGTTAATTTGTTAACAGAGTTGGTCTCTCAGATTTGTTTTCGTGACAAAGTTTGCTCTCCAGGCCTTTTTATATGGGAATTATTGCAGCCCTTTTTGGGTCAGTCCAGCATTTTTTTTCATGAGTGCCTCACCTTTTGCTGCACCAGTGTAAGTCCACGTAAGCTACTGGCCGCTATCCAGTTTTAGGCCAATCTAGAAAACTGCGGTGATTATTATAGACAGTGAGTCGAAGCCTAGCCAATCAGGATTTCCTTCCTTGTCACTAAGACCTGCTTTTGCAGCGCCTCGCCTCATAGGGAAGTAATGTGACAGATGATACGCCTGACTCTTGCCTCCCCCTTCATGCCCGTATTCTCCCCTAAAGGAGAGTGGAAGCACCCGCAAGAACTGGCTAGGTTACAGTCATTAGCTTTCATCCCACACCTCATCCAGGCCACTACAAGACCCTTCTAAGGTGCATCTTTGGGATCTGGTGTTGGCTACTAACCCATGTTTCCATGAACTTTGCTCAGTAACATCACATGAAGGCCCCAGTTTACCTTACCTAGCTCCCATATCTTTCTTTTTTGAAAGTCAAAACAGGGGTTGCCCAGAGTTTCTTGGAGGGCACTAAGATCCCTTGCTGTGCGAGCTAGTTTATCTCTTGGTTAAAAGCATCTGACACTTTAAAGGCCTGATACAATGGAGGCAAATCGTCAGATGATCCACATGTCAATCTGATGTAACATGTCATGGGCTTAACTCAGACCTTAATCATCTTTGGCAAAAAGCATACTATACTTATTAAATAAAGCTAAAGCTTGATCTTCTTCCTCTTCAATTTATCTGGAAAGATGCTCTTGGGTAATAGGAAGCATATTGATTTACATCAATTGCATTCAAGCCCTAGTTCTTCTTATCTTTTTAAACTTATGGATGTTGGATAATTCTTCCTTAGTATGATATGAACGAAAGCAACAGTCTTATGTTACTTAATTTTTACAGTATAAGGTTACAAGATGTCTAATTTCACTTGACTTTCGCCATGTTCTGGAAGGATAGCCCAGGTGCAGTGACAGGTTTCAGATGTGAACGCCATGATAGGATAACTATCTCACTGTATAAGCCTGGATGAATATGTAAAATGATTTCAGTCCCCACAACAACTATACACTTGGTGGAATGTTAAGTTTTTGATTATCTCGCACTGGAATACTGTAAGTCCCGGGGAACATCCTTTGGGTGTTGACTGGGCCATTTTCCCATTTCCAAGTAAGAAGGCACCGAAGAGGATGACTGTACCCCTCATTACTCAGGGTGATCTCACTCACGTAGTAGATAAGCGCTGGGTAACAGCACTCCCACTTCAGATCCCATTTTCAGTACCCACACTAACCTTGGAAGAACTGCTACAAGGAATCAGTGAAATCTGCGCTGAGATTACTGAAATAAAATTGATTTTAACCAATTTGAGTGGCAATCCGCCTAATGCTAGGATTTTAAATGGTCAAAAAGGTATGAAGACTGATCTATTGGCTGGAATGCCCGACAGTTGCAATTTGATTAACATGACAATTGGAAAAATCTCTCCTCCCAAATCTGGCAGGCATCACCCCCAATGGGCAGCTTCCTGCTGACAAATCGGGCGTTGCACCTGATGCAATGCCATTAACTGAAAGAATGGCCCAGAAAATGATCATAGGTGGGTTGGGCATCCTGAACCCGTTCCCAACCAAATGGGCCCACCCCTATGTGGGGTGGCCTTGGGGGATTCCTGCCGCTCATTGGGCTAAACGCCATTGCGCCAACCATCAAAAATGTAGTCAAGCTTTGGTTCAGGCGTTTGAGGTCGAACCAACAGCGACTCAGCCCACTGCCAAATTTTGTGATGATGGTTCCCAAGGAACTAACCCGCCCATTCCCAAATAATTTGCCAGTTAGGTCGAATTTGAGGGACCCAAACCCAGTTTTGCTTTCCCCCAAATTGACTACTATTTAATCATTCGCATCACACTAAAAATTGTTGGTCGATTAATCTTTCCTAAATTTCCATTAAAAATTCTTTCCAAAAATTAGTTTTTACATGTTAAAGATTAGGCCGCCTTATCCCCTGACATTCTTGTACCCCTCGGGGTTAACGGCGATGTGCATCTGGTACTTTATTTTGTGCCTATATAAAATTCTGGCTCACTGGTAGATATTGGTGGAACTCTTCCCTGGTTCCATATTTGTCATATCAGCAACAGTGCCCTGGGCATTCTGGTTTGCTGTTTGGATAATCTGGCATCTTGGCTGGCAGGCCAGTCTAATTCTTACTTGCTGTTCGCCTGACAAATACCTTTAGATTCAATAATTTGATTTGATAATCATGAGTATGAGTTAAGAGTTGTTAATACCTAATTGGCACTATATCATTATTAAGCACAAGGTTAATAAACCTTTGATTCAAATCCTCCAGGGCCTCTTCCTTCTTGTTATAAAATAAATGAAGGGTTTTTTCTAGCAATTCAAGCGTATTTTCTTAGAAGTCAGCCTTTACTTCATACTTTTGCATGAGGAGATACCAATTAAAAAGTCGTACTTATGATTAGGGAAGACAATATCAGGAGCGTAGATCATTAAAGAGTCAAAATGTAGCAGTAATGAGTTATATGCACATTTAGAGGTGAGGGTTTGTGGGCCAGTGATACAATAGATTTTTTATGATCTATTTCTGGAGCAATGCCCAGTTTTTTCTCCAAACAGGTCGACACAATATCAATAGGTACTCCAGTTTTTACAATAAGCACGCACCTTTATCTTGTTTACCATATTAATATACATACACTCTGAAAAGTGAGCATCAGTAGGGTTTATTGTGAGGACATCCAAGTCATCTGCTTGCCCTAAATCATTCTGAAATTCATCACTTAAACTTGGAACTAGAGGTGCACAAAGTTTCAACGGTCACAGCTCCTTGAGCCCTGATTAACTTTATAGCACTAGAAGGTATGGCTAGTTTAAAAGGTGCAAACAGTTGAACATAAGGCTTTGATATCACTTCTTATGTCACTTTAATTTCAATATGTCCATGAAGATGGTTGGCCGCCTCTATTCTATCTCTTACTGCCACCTTAACTGCTGAAGGAGGAGCAGCGTATTCAACCTTTCATCTCATTGAAGGAGAATTCTGAGTATTTTTCATATCTGGGATCTTGTTGTAGGAGGCGTAGATGGGAATTACTTTTATTACTCCGCCTTGTCTTTACTCAACTCTTCCATGTCCTTCAAGTTTGAAGGAATGAGATGAGGTTTGAAACCCATATTGGGCAACTATTAGAATAGTGCACCAATTTTCTACATTAGTAACAAGTAATATGACCACTATCTAGTCTTCCGACATGAGGGACATAGAAGAGGAAATAAATTTTCAGGGAGCGTCTAAAGGCCATGGTACACGAGACTTGTGAAAAGTTTTGTTTTTGATCCCAAAGTGACATTGCATCACTGAAGAATATTTACTATATGTTTGATATTGTTATCCTCATTTAAGACAGGAATCATTAATCTATAGAATTCCTGTAAGGATACAAAATGATGGAGCGATCTGAATTTCAAACCCATTTATGATATTCGCTCTGAATTATGTCTGAGCTTCTAAAAACGCTTTTGAAGGCTTGCATTGTCTCATCATTGTGAAACAGATGTTGAGGAACTCTGTTTTCCCTGAGTATCTGCTCAGCTCCACTGAACTCTTTTATCATAAATTCTTTGGCATTGAGGTAGTTGACTCCAACCTTCTGTAGTTAAGGAATAATAAACACCTGTTTTTTGGTGTCTAACAAATTTATGACTTTAGCTAACTTAAAATTCTCAGACGTTTCAGC
Organism: Massospora cicadina; assembly: GCA_022478985.1. Classification (NCBI taxonomy): domain Eukaryota; kingdom Fungi; phylum Entomophthoromycota; class Entomophthoromycetes; order Entomophthorales; family Entomophthoraceae; genus Massospora; species Massospora cicadina. The sequence goes on along the minus strand of JAKSZP010015868.1, from coordinate 136,544 downwards.
TATACTAATAATAAAGAGGTTGATAAGTTTGTGTAGATTTGTATTCTTTAAAAATTTGGCAATTTTATAGGATTAATGTACAGTTGAGGCCCATAATTATAGTGATGAAGGCTCAGTGTATCTCCCACAGAATGTTCAGATAATCATAAAGAAGAAGTGAATTAAACAGAAGTGGTCAGTCCAGCTCTTGAGGAGGACGCTTTAGTTACATAAGTGGGGAAACAGCCATCCACTCCTGTGTCCTGGGAAGAGAATTTTCACAAATAAATAGATTTGATATGCTCCATTGGAGAAGTCATCAATTTATATATGGAACCTGACTCTATAGGACCTGTCACGGAGGTAAAAAAGTAGGTATCTCCCTCATATTCAGTACATCCTTACTTTCACCTTCAGGTTCTGTCAGGATTGTCTCTCAATCATATATGAAAAAATTCACAGATAGGCTGCTAGGACCCTCCTGGTGACACTTGCAAAGGCTGCTATTAGTTCAGTTTTGACCTGTTCCAACTTACTGGAAAGCCGCTGCAGTTCTACCAGTATCACGTTCTTAACATGCTCGATTTACTGATTGGAAGCCAGGTGGTCTACTTTCATATTCAAATTCTCTGCTCCTAAAACTGAACCTTCTGAACCTGAGTTCTCAGGTCTAGCCGTAAGGAGTCAATGATCTGATACAGATTAGTCTTAGAGCGTTTCACTACACCCATATCATATCTAAGGTGTTTTGGTAGCAATAAATAGCAAGCCTGTACATTGCTAATTCTTTTACTAAATGATCTTGCTCTTGTAATATGTCTAATAATCAGCCCACGTGGGCGATTAACACATCTTTTGTTTAACGAATCGCATCTGCGTTATTCTGCAGAGACACAAAGTAAGCTATTTCAGCCTTGGTATTTCATCTACCTTTGCTTTCAGATAGTCATCTACCTGAGTGCAATGATGGGTGCTATTGGCAACCCATTGGGGGGTTACCTCACTATTGTTCAGAAGGTCTTTATTAATGCCTTAAAAGTCAGCATTAAGTTGGGTAGAAAGCCCTTTCAACCGCCTATGGGCTTCTTGAGTATACTGCTGAGTAGCCAACATGCAGCCTGAAGGTCCCAAAACGTGTTGTCTAAGCGGTTCAGTAAGAGAGAATTGTCATTTAATTGAGCCTCTATGAACTTAACAAGTCCCTTAATATCAATGTGCTCACAAGCTAAAATTTGGTGTACTTGTCATATTAGGGGATGTACGTATCTAGCTATAACTTCTACCAGTTAATCCTGGGTGGTGAGTCTTCTATTAATCTATCTTATAGTCAACTTGCAGAAAATTCAATAGTTGCCTTACAAAGATTATTGATGCTTATAATATTGAAACATAGCCTGTTGGTCCTCTTTCACATTTTTATCAGACAGGCGGTAGTCATGCAGCAGCCATACAGATATTTTCTGTACTTGATCCTGAGGAACATTTTCTACTTGAACAAAAGCTTTAGAATTAAGCGTAACAGAAGGAAGAAGATCTGCCATAGTTACCCCCATTCCTTCACTATTAGAACCGCTCACTTAAAAATGATCAATAAGAGAATAGGCTTATTTCATGGGCCCATACAAATACTTTGCCACAAGACCAATGGCAAACTGGTTTTCCTCCAGATTACATCTGAAAAATAGTCTTATAAACAAAGTGCACCCCTGTAGTGAGCACAAAAAATATTGAAACCAGTGCCAGAGCGTCATATTATGGTGCAAAGGTATTCACTAATAAGCTTATAAGACGGTTTAAGAGGAGAGAAACTTTTTAATCATAACAAAAAAAGCAAAACTTTTCCAAAATAAGGTATCTTTACTTTAAAACTGATTAGAAGCACCGGATAGTATTAAATAAGACATAGGCTTCTGGGCTTGCAGAAAGGTAATTTCGGTGAAGTTTTGCCATTAATAACTTAGGAAAAAGTTTCTCTTACCATTAGGATTCCACTGAGATATACTCTTTCCTTCAATATTCCTAATTGTGTCTTTCCTGTATATTAAGCTGCACTGTGATGGTAGACTGGAGAGGTAATTATCCGCTTGAGGATTAAGAAGTCAATCTCCAAAGAACAGGGTCTTTATTTTTTAGTTGTGATAAACCAAAATCAAGTTAGACTCTTGCTAGTGGCCATAATGAATATAGTTTTCCTGTCAAATATTTTCTTATGCCGGTGAGAGGGTACAAAATCAAGTTAAGGATATAGGGAGCAGAAGCAGATCTAATTTTAAAGCCAATAGCCAATGAAAGTACTAGATTGAGGAGATTGAAATTGCGTCAGGGGTTATGAGATTCAATCCTCTGTATTTGTAAACCACAGCGCCAAGGATAAAGCATCAAAAGTAGTTTAATACAACTTTGTTGACTCCTTAAGAAATTGAGGGCCGCGCGCTCTAGACTTCCTATGACATCAAAGTTTTTTGCTAAGTTTTAGTAAGGCTAATTTTCAGCTAAATATCGCATGAGCTGATGGTTGTTCAAACCAGATGCAACAGCACCCTTCTTCTGTCTTCACCCAGAGTGCGCCCTGTGCATTGAGTGGAGACTTTTCCTCGCCCCACGCCCTCCACCAAGGAGCTTACCACATTGGTTAATTGTCACGTCCCCCAAGATGCAATTCATAACTTCCTAGGAATCTTTTCTGGATACTCGCCTAATGAAAACTGCCCCAAGGTGGAGCCAAAACCCAACATCCCTTTGTCATGTGAGGCTGAGTCCAAACTTTCTAAACCAGCTAGCAAAGCACTCAAGCCAAAGGTCGTTTATAAAAATGCTTCTCCCATGGCAAAAATGGTAGTTGCACGCTCTAAGAAAACCACAGCAACAAAGAAGTTCATGTTGACAAGGTATATCATAAAAGATCCAACAAACCAGATGTTCTTGACTCTAACTCTCTTTCTATCGCTCCTCTATCTTGCATAGATAACCACTCTGACGACGAATCTGAATGGGGTTGTGATGACGTTGGATATAATGTCCTAGGAGCTCCAGTTAAAGTAGGGATACCAGATATTTTGAACACTGAAGGAGTGAATAAAGCTATTATACCCAATAAAATTTATCTTAGCAAAGCTTTGGGTAGCTTGGGGTTATTGATACCACTTGTGTTGCTGACCAGTTCATTGCCTTGTTGATCTGACCTATTCAGAATGCTCATACTATACAATTTATCAAAGATAAATATCCTGAGACAGCTCAAAAACTTGCCTCCACTTTACATCTTAAGGATGCTTTAGCTCTCTCCCCTAACTTTAATGGAATTGTAACCAAATTAAAGGTTGTCACCAACAAGGTACGGGTTTTGGCCATCGTTGAAACTGGTTCTCCTATCAATGTGTGCTCTTCAAAACTTATCTATAAGATCAACTTGTCGCCTGAGCAGAGATACTCTCAAGAGTATGAACCTGCAGGTCCCAACAGTACTTGCACTATCAAGGCATACTACTATTTACTCCATTGATTTGGGAAGCTTTTCCTGGTGGAACCAGCTGTGACCTTGGATAACAATAATTATGATATGCTTATTGGCACTCAATTTATGCTTGAGTATGACGGAGTCATCAACATAAAACAGGGTTTTCTCTCTCTTCTCAATTATGAGGTTCCTCTTGTTCTAACCAATAAGAACCTAACAAAAAAATACTTTTTCTTGGTTGAGTACCCTTCTTCTGCATTATTGCTGCACTGTGCAATATCTGGGCAGAATACAAAAAAGTTTCTTGAATTGGTCAACGCCTTGGAAGGCATCCCTTTTTATGCCTCATATAAGATACCAATCAATTTTGGTAAACAAAGAGTGCTTGACACCATAAATACTTTAAAAAACCCTGTAACTGCTTATTACACATAACAAGCATCGATGGAGATAGTCCTCTGGAGCCCTGAGTATATCCTGATATATTAGACCCTGCCTGCCAGAGATTGGTTAATATTTTGTTGGGGAACCTTACCAATAAGTACCTTTTTGTGACAAAACTTCAGGAGATAGGAAAAGGTCTGATAAATTCCATTGAGGATATTGAAACAGTTTTTTGCATCAGATCTATGTTATAGATGGGCCTACCTACTGATAAACTGTTATGTACTTTGCCTAACATCATATCTCAGATAAACTAACCTTGTACAAGCTTGAAAAAGTTCACTATTTATTAGATACCTGCAATGATTTATTTTCTAAATCTGATGCTGATCATGGCACATGAAGGATTAGACATAAAAATTGATGTTGTTGATTCCAGTCCTATTTAAATCTAAACCTTACTGTAAGTCCAAGGTCAAAGAGCAACAAATGAGGACAAAGCTTAGACAGTTACTAGACTCTGAGTTACTAGTACATTCCCAAAAGCCTTGGGCGTCTCCACTCTCGCTTATCAAAAAATAGAGGTCACCAGGTATTTATAGGCTACCAAAAATTGAAAAACCTCACTAAGAAAATGTTAACCTATCCCACTCATTGATGATGCTCTTGTCCAACTCTCTGGCTCCTGATTCTTCTCCGTAATGGATTTGGTCAGCGGATACTGGAAAATATAACTTTCCCACAAGGTCAGGGGAATATGCTTTAATTGCAGTGAAGGATTAATTGAGCCCATGCGACTACCTCAAGGGCTGTGCAATCCCTGCATCATTCTGATGAGCAATGGATCATATTTTATGTGATATCTAAGTTGTGTGATACTCTATTTCAATGTCATTACGTATTTTTTCTAAAACTTCTAGCTAAATCTTACTCATCCAAAAGAAGTTTTAACCCCTTTATGCATCTAAAATTAAGTTAAAATCCTCAAAAATCTACTTTTTTTGCAAAGTATTTTTTCTTTAACTTAGACTTGCTATCTCAAAGGAAGGAATTTAACCCTTACAAGTTAAATGTTAAAGTAATATACAAAATAATATAATTGTTACTCCTCTCTTCCTTCAAAATCCAAAATCAAAGCCAAATTTGAATTTAAAATGTAGCCACTCAATCAAGTCAAAACTTATCAATGTCAATGCTCAATACCTGCTGCCATGGCTTGGTTAGTGGTGCGCCACCATCTGGTGTATTCAGATGCTGACAAAGCACGCCTGGGCTGGCTCTGCTAGCCCTCCTAACGCTACAAGGCGTTATGATTACCCTCAGGACTTGGCCTACCACCTCGCAAGATCCTAGGCGGTTCTCCAGAGCCCTTTAGTGCTCCCACGGAGAAATTTGTTTTTGCCTTTGGGCCAAATATTGGAATCCCTTCCCATACATGAGCGCAGCCATCATTGAGATGGCCATGGAAGTTTACAAGCCTTCCAGCTTCATTAATTTCTGACCCTTTAAGGAATACTTCTATTTTGAATTCCGCTCTGAAGCCAATGCAGCAGCAGCCAAGCTGCCTTTATCATATACAAAATACCACTTAACACTGTTCACACCCAGCTCCTGGATAAGGCAGTTTGGTGGTCCAATTCACCAGTTTGCCCTCCCATCTCTCCTCTGAATGCCTCTGCCACAAACTCACGTAGGTTTTGGCCATTTAAGGTGCAGACCCCATGCTGCAGTTCATGGTTCCTAATGAGGTGGATCAATTTGCTGGACCTCACGCCTTTGCAACAATCTGCCCATTTCATTATAATTCTCATCTCACAATTCCCCTCTGCACTATTATCAAATCTGCCCCTGATCACCCATTCTGGGCGCACATTAAAAATGGCTGCTCCATTTGCCCTTTGTGCGTTGATTTAATAATTAGAAGCGCAAGTGCCTCACAGTTTCTGCCTTTGCCACTTCCACCACTCTACCCTCTAATATTGCTTGGAAGCTCTCTCTCCCCAATTTTGTGAGTGGGGCTTTATCCTTCTGCCCTCAATTTCAGGGAATTCCGGCGCTGCTCCTAAAGTGGCGTCAATCAAAACAAACAAGTGTTTAAAAATTTAAAACTTGACTGAATTATGTAATTCTGAGTCAGTGGCTGAGACAGTTTTGAATGAGCTACTGTGGTCGACTGTCCACAACCAATCAGCTCCTGCTATTGCTCCAATTTTGGTGGCCGGCCCAGTATTAGCTAATCTAAACTCATTTAAGTGTATCAAATGGGTTGATGCTAGCAAACAACTGTTAAAATGTCAAGCCAGATTAAACTTTGGACGAAAATTTAATTATTCTTCCTATCTGCACTCTCAACGTTTTTACGTAAAACCTAGATTCTCTAATTTATAAAAATCTAAATAAAATAGCTGTGGATGCCGCAACTGCTACTGCCAACATCCTACTCTGCAAGCATCAGAATGTGACAATGGATCCCCTCGTTGAGAATATTCCTATCCCAAACTTCCCCATGTTTTTAATGAAGATGCAAAATATGATAATTTGAGGAGCTTGCTTTTAGTGTGAGCTGTGCTTGAATTAATGCGGCAAAAGCTTCTCTTCTTGACCAAATATCCCCAAACCAGCCAGAGAATCAAGTCGTTCGCTTGTGTGCCTGCTCTCATTACTTTATTTGAGCATCAACTTTCTCAATACGTTAAGGCGATGGACGCAAATGTCCTATTAAACAAAGAAAACCCATAACTATACCTCAATTGTGCCTACGTTGCTTACGCTCCTACTCCAATATTGTCTGCTATGGTCCACCAGCTAAAACAGGCCCTGGACAAAAGTTTCTACTAAGTTTTCTCACCTTCTGATATGGCTTCCTAGGCTGTAAGCTGAGGGGCCATAATTGGAATTCTTTATTCAGAATACTCCCTTTGTTTGGCTTATTTGCAAATAAAGATGCGTGGTAGCTCCCCCTTTTGATTGGGCATCACTAGTGCTGAAAAAGCGATATTAAAAATGCATTGCCTCAAAACCTACAAGATATTCAGGTGTTTCTGGGAATGATGGGATATTACCGTCAGTTCCTCCCAAAGTTCACCAAGCTCAATGAGCCTCCTGTACAATTATTCGCAAGAACACTCCTTTCTTTTGGGGTTCTAAACAAAAGGCTGCATTGAGACGCTAAAGCAATTGGTACAAGAACGCTATATCCTACTACACCCAGATTATAGTAAACCATTCATCTTGTTTACTGATGCCTCTGATTTTGGCATCACAGCTATCCTGGCTCAATTGGATGATAACAGTGTGGATAATCCGGTTTCATACTTCATCAATATGTTTTTTAAAAGATGAAAGCAACTACAACGCCACAGAAAAAAAGCAACTTGCAGTTTTACTCACTGTAAAGCATTACCTCCCTTTTGTATGGGACTATTTTCACCGTGGTTACCAACCAATCCTTCTTGAAGTGGCTATAAAATATGAAGAATCCTACCAGAAGGTTGGCTCATTGAGTCTTTAAGTTCCAACATCATGTTATGAAGAATGAAACTGTGCAGGAACTCAACATATGAAATTAAAGGGTTGACTCAGCTGCCTGTCATTCACTTGGATAATAGTGAAGCAGAGAGATTGCATGACCCCCTCATGTCCCCTGATGCTTGGGACGAGGAGGATGAATTAGTTAACAAAATGCTAACCTGACACTCTTGCAACATCAAAGTGGAGAGTGGGAAGCTATTTAAGAAGCTAGGTCCAATTTGTTGCCTTATCTTCGACCTTCAGAGCGAGTACCTGCTATCATGTGTAACAGCAATGATTGTACATGGATCTCCTATAAGGTTGGTAATTACGAGATTTGGGTAAGTTGATGGTTGTAATTCCATTATTCCGGTGCAGTTTTCACTGTTCAGGTAATAATGGGTTAATTGTTTAAATATATATTTGAGTGGTTGTCCATTTTTGGAGGTTTCCTTATTCACCAACGAGTTGCTAGGGCGCCGTTAATTCTGGAGGCTTTTATGCACCTCATGACTGACAATTCATTTAGCCTTTTTAGGTATTATTTCAAAGCAAGGTTGCTCCCAAATACCTCACGTTGGAAGTCTGCTCAGAACTTTGAGCTTATTCCAAATTAAGGCCACTATTTGCTAGATCAATTACTTTTTTTATAATTTAATATCTTTATTTATTTGAACAGGTTACTTTGGTGTGGATGGCAGTGCATTAGGAAGTGAGGAAGGGGGTGGACGTCCTTAGATCCCTTGGGGTGGCGATGCCCTGGAGGAGCAGAATATCCTGGCCAGTGTTGGCTGGGGGAGCTTGTTAAAAGCCAGCAAGGGTGACCAGAGGCTGGCAGCACAAAGATGTCTACCGCACCTTGGCCCATGTCCATCCCTTCAGGATGGCAGTTGCCAGAGTGGACCCAAGGTGATAGAGGCTGTTGCGCTGGACCTTGGCACAGTGTTCCAGCCGAGGCCACCCGCTTGAATAGGAGTCTTGGGGGTTTTGTATGGCTATTGCCCTTTCCCTCATGGGAGTGACCCCATATGGGGGTTTGGTTTCATGGCTAGTGACAGGCTGGACCTTGGGAGTCCCGTCCATTACATCATGGAGGCCCACTATACCCTTGGGCATGGCGGAGTGCATAAAATTTATGAGTGGCTACGATATTGATACTATTGGGAGGGAAATTTTGGAATCCATAATTAAAGTCCTGGATGCCTGCTTTACCTGAAAAAAGTAGTCAAGTTTCAAGATTAGATATAAGTATTAACTTACTACCCCTCAACAACCAGTCCACACAATAAGCTTAGATGTGGTAGGTCTCCTACCCCAGACTACCAGTGGGAATCAATACATATTAGTAGTTATTGATCACTTTACTAAATGGATTAAGCTGTGACTCTCTTAGCCCAATCAACAAAGCTACCGCGACCTTCATTTATCAGTATATTTTTCCCGCAATGGTTGCCCCCAGGCTCTACTTTATGAAATTTGGAATTTACATCTTCAGAGTGGTTAAGATAATGTCTACTTCCATGGGAGAACAACAACTCTTTTCAGACCCTATAACACTTCTTTGAATGGTACCGTAGAATGAGCAAATGGAACTTTAGTTTCTATATTATGAAAAATGGACACTTCAGACCCTCTCCACTGGGATGACTTCTTGTCTAATTCCCTAATTGCATATTATATCAGTTATCACTGGATTTTCAAAATGTCTCCTTTCCACGTTTTATATGGTTGAGAACATGGGGTATCCATTCTCTCAACCAAAGATGACTTTTTAGTAGGACTAATGATCCTGACAAGGCTATAAGTAGGTTGTATCAACACATCATTCAGTTACAATCTGATGCTATTTTTAACCTAGCTAAAACGTCACTAAAGAAGGCCAAGCTGCTAATGAGCTTAGACCACCTCTACCCAACTTTCATATATATGACTTGGTTCTATACTACCATAACCACATTACGCCCAGAAGTGAGAAGCTTAATTTATTTGGGAAGGACCTTTAGTGGTCACTTATAAATGAGGCGACATTTATTCCATCAAATATCCTGTCTAAGTAATCAATATATACAAAGCGTATGGACAGTTTTTACGCCCTTATTCTCCCCCCAACATTCTTAATGGGGGTAATGTTAGGTAATCCGATGATTAGCTAGTTAATAAGGACGTCCCAATGAAAAAGAATTTAGATTTCAGTAATAATCTCCAGTCTAATTCTTGGTTGATTGTTTAATTAGTAATGATTTTAATTCTATCCTCCAGAAAAATAGCTTGGACTTAATTATTATGTTTACTCCAAACCCCTCACAGAATAAGTAGACTGTTTTTAAGTCCACCAACGCACTATTTTTAAATATAATGCTCCAACCAAAGAAAACCACTCCCTTTTATTGACCTGAAGGGGATTCAAAGGGTAAAAATATTTTACGCACCAATCAACTCCTAGGAATTCTGGTAATCAGCTGATTTAAAGATACTTTAAGATGTATAATTGGTTAAATTATATCAATTCTTTAACACATGTGTTCATCATCCTAGCAGTCAACCCAACCTTTATAATTAGGCCCTTTCAAGGTGAGGAAGTTTTTTGTGAGTTCTGATAAGTCAAATCATCATTTATCCCAATTGAACTACCATATGCCTATTCTTTTTTATCCCACCCCCTCTTTTTTAGCCTTCATTTACCTTAAATACTAGGGGTCAACATTCTAATAAGGGAGGGGGTGGAAAGCAAAATTGATAGAGTGTATGGCTACCAACCTGAAGGTTTCAGGTTCAATTCCCACCCTTCGCACATCAATTGGAGTTCCATTTGAAGGAAGCTATTGGCAGTTAGTAGGTCTAATAACACAAAAACCTTACTCACGATTTACCAAGAAAAATATGATTCCCAATCTGGAGGTGGAAAACTTTTTTTGATGGACGTGACACTGCTAAGGCTAAATTTGAATACTTTCTTTCTCTCTTTTGGTAATGTCTGTCCCCTGGTTGGCTTGCCTTGAATAAAAAAAATTTTCAATAAGGGATTTCTTCTGTACCTTTTTTGATATTAAAAATCTTTATAATAAAAATCCTATTGTGTTTGTTTTTCCCTTAAAAGCTTATTTGGGGTTTTATATAATATATTTAAGCCAAAATTTTCACTCCCAAATTAACCTCAACCAATCAACCCTCAAACCAGTGCAAACAGAACCCTATCCTAAAGATACCAAAACTTTATCTGATCAGAAAGCATCATACATACAAGAATTAATGAATTTACCTTCAGGAAGCCCATCCACACATCATAAATCATGAGGGGCGCTGCCAATGCCACTGAGATCATAAGGACAATGTAATACAATGAGGGTGATGTCAAGGTGACAATTTTAAAGGCAGTAAATTATCCTGATCTTGCAGGACCACAAAGACCTTGAGGCACCATGTTCCCACACGCCCTATAAATATAATTGCTTTATAACACAATAAAGTGATCTATATTCTCTCCATCTTTTTGCTTTTTGACCCCTCCGCTAATTTTCAGCTTTGAGCCCATTTTTGGACTTTTGTGACAGCCTAGAGAACTATAATCTGAGCGACTTGGTGCTCAGTATAGGGGGCTCTGAGCTGTCCTAAGTGAAAACATCTATTACTAATAATGGAGAATACTAGAAGTCCCAAAGATTAGTCTGTTGATTAATTAAGAAGCATTGCTTAATGGATTTGTACTCATGCGGTATGAATTGCCACCCATGAATCCTGAGAGTCTATTACAAAGCCTCATTCCAGTTCTCCCTGCCCTTAATTGATGAAAATCAGTATTAACTTCAATATGAGAAACTAAACATTTTCAACAGTTAATAAATGGTGTCTATTCTGTGGGTGCCAGCTCCAGCCACTCTCATTCCTCTTTTATGCCCTCTACTATATGGGATCTCTGTACCTCAGTCCAGCTGCCAGAGGGAGTGCTTACCATGGGAACCAAACGCTACACTAGAGCTTTGTTCTCCTGGTTAATCATCACCTCCTCAACTAGTCAGGTTCACCATCATGTAGTCTCTCAACAACTGGGGCTCACCCAGACCTTACACTCCCATGTTGTTGACTTCTACAGTTTGGCCTTCTCATTTTGTCATGATAACCGTAAGGCCATTATTGGTAATTAAAATTAATAAACAAGGCCCAAGTCCAAATTGCAGTATTGGATCGCTTGATCTATGTCTACCTCAAGTACTAGCTGCATCATAACATCTAACTCCTCGAGGCTGCTTGTAAAGAGCATCTCCACCATATTAATGATCTGGTACAAACCCTGCAATAACACTATTGAAGCTGGCATCTTGTGACTCACCTCCGGGAGTGAAGGTCCTGAGAAGCTTAGGGGACCAAAGGCCCCAAAGGACTTGAGGGACCCAACGTACCAGAAGGTCCCCGTGGACCTCAAGGCCCTCAGGCCCCGCAGTACCTACCCTAAGAGACCTGGATGACCCTTGGTGAAAGGATATGTTAGCAGCCTTGGCCGCCTTATGTGATCAAATTTGGAATATAGCTCAGGGATGCAAACTTAAAGTAGATGAGTCTCCCTCAATCCTAGGGTCTCCATTGAGGCATTTTTGGACAAAAGGGACAAGTTTAGCGCCTACACTAAGCTTACTAATAGCCACAATATACAGCCTGAACAAAATTGTTGAGGGTTTGAGACATATTTGACCACCCTTTAAAGTCAGCTTCGCCTACAAGGTGCTGACATTCAATTCCCTAAAAGAGCAGGTCACAAATAAGGCTTTTGTTTCCTCCTAAACCAAAACTGGGACGATATCCAGAGTAACCCAAGATCCTAAGATGATAGTTTGACCAGCAGGTCCCTACAGCTATGCAGAGGCCAAGATCTCTGAGCCTTCGCCAATCCCTGGAGTTAACTCCCTCTCCACTCCTCTTGTAACTAACTTTAAAAGTAGTTTTAAAGAAAGTTTCACCTCTGGCCATGAAAGTATCGCTTCCTTTCCTGTAGCATATGATAGTTTCAAGGAGGAGGATACCAAATGGCAGAAAGTAGAACAAATCCATTCCTGCCTCAAAAGCACTGCCCGTGAGATCATGTCTCCCCATCTGAAGGAGTACAACACCTGGGAACAGGTCCATACGACCTTAATCCAAGAATTTAGCAGCAATAAAAATCTTGCCAGCCAAAAACAAGCATTCATGGGTATCCGCCAGAATAAAGGGGAAATCCCCATGGAGTTCACCAGCTGTTTCTATGCCCAAGCACAGCCCTGGTTACTACCAATTGTATCACCTTTGACAACGCTATCACCGCTGTCACCTCCACACTAATATTCTACCCTGAGGTTCAAATCATATTATTGGACAAAAGAAAGGTTTTACCTACATTTTGAAAATCTGAAAGCATTTAAAGAGATCCCTCGTTGACTCTACCATCCAAGGTTGCCTCTTTGGGTCCATATAACCGTCCTCAAGTCCATGTGGTCAAAACCCAGAAGAATTCTTAACCTCGATGCACCTACTATAACAGTTTTAGACATAATGCAAGACCTGCTGGAAATGTCTTGCTGAGGAGGCGGGAAAAGGACTATCACCATGAAAGACATGGCGGTCTATGCTGACATTCATAATACACCTCAAGAATCCTCCATAACCTTAGACAATTCTGGAGTTATTGTACCTAAAGATTATTTTATACTTACCAATAATAAAAAATTGATACTGATTACCCTTCTTCCAATGATTCTATCATGTTTCTCGTGTGGTACCTCCCCAGTTTGGAAGTCTGGTTACACGCATTGCAGTTTAAATTCATAAGATTTCATTCCTCGCCATAATTGACAGTGGTTCCCCCATGAACGTTATATCGTCCAAGTTAATGAAGTGCATCAAGATTTCTCCAGACTTGAAACATTATATGGAGTATAGAACAGCTGCTCGAAAATATACTCAAACTATATGGGCTAATTATTCCTTACCTATTAAATTTTGGAAGCTTTCTGTAAATACCCCAGCTGTTTTACTAGATACTCTAGCTATGACCTGCTTCTTATAATATTGTTCCTTTGAGACTAATCAATAGTAGTTCGTTATGATGACGGATTTCTATCCCTACTAGGGCATCAGGTCCCCTTATTCTTCAAACCTCTCGCAATTCTAAGATAGAGGTCAAGACTTGAGCCTGCTTACTGGAGAGTGAGGGCCGAATTAATTAGCTCAAATATCACATAAGGGGCCTCAATATCAATTGCCCCCTGCTGATAAAGGAAAAAAGGCATGTGACCTACTTACCTAGGGCAACCACTATACCAAAGTCCCAAGTCATTGCTGACACCTGGATCCAAGTTTACATCCCCTCTGGATCCTTACTAGAAATCCGAGGCCTAGGCAACCTGTCAGCTAAAGAGGTGCTAACCTGCCCAGGAGCTCTAAATCCAGCTTATACTAGATCTATATCAGTGTTGTTGGATAACCTTAATGATAAGCCCAAGGTAGTAGATCTAAACATCTTACCGCCTATTTCTGCCTCCGTTTGTGGAGGCTGTTGACAATGTCCATAGTTTTGGGAGCCTAAAGGACATGGAATGAAACGAACTCATGGGTGGCCCTGGTCAAAACCTTTATCAGAAAGGATCTCATTGAAGACAAACAGCATAAAGTACAAGAATTGTTAAAGGAGTATTCAGACCTATTTTTAGCCTCAAACTACGACTTCTGGAGAATGAATAGAGTCCTACATCAAGTGGAAACTAAAGACGCACCACCATTCCTGTCCCACCCTTACTGAAAGAGAAAGGTTGAAGAAGCTCAGGTGGCAGTTGAGCTCAGACAACTACTCGACGCTTGTTTCCTTGTCATGATCAAATGACATCATAGTGGGGACCAACCCCGAAGACAAGGCTGGGCGCCAGGAGGCCCAAAAGGTGAAATTACAGGCCCACCCTGACCTTAGCATACCCTAGACCAACGCTGGGTATGGGCAAAATATGCACAGGTTGGTACTAGAGGGGTGCCAAATGCTCAGCCCCTTATATTGGTCCAGGCGTTAAACTGGAAAGTCTATCAAATTAATGCAGATGATTCCATTCACTTCATCAAGGAACAGGGTTTCAAAGCACATAACATTTACGAAGCAACACATTTGGGTTGAATCCAACTTCAATTGATCACTCAAGTGAAGTCAGTTCTGGCATAATTGACCAATTCAGATGGTAGCATTGGCCTATTGGTGGGTCAGTGTTTGGGCTTACTGCAGCAAACCCCTTATTCCCCCGTCCAAGATTAAATATGTTTTCCTCGACCAACATTCCTTATTGGTCAATTTACCAAATAAAATTTCCCCATTTTTACCATTTTATTATATGCTATTCCAAACGATCCTGTGTGTGGACCCCTTAGAGGAGGTCTCATGCTACCTTAACCACAACATTGTATATACGATTAGGCTATTACCTAGTGCATCGTTGGTTTTCCCACATTCTCTACAACCTGGGACTTTTCCCATTTCTCCCTTAGTGCACCGCGTTATTTTGGGGTGGGTTTTTACCTTGATTGTCGCTCACTTTTGCTTTAGTTATTATTGCTCCAGCACCCTCTACTGGGCAATAATGATTTTTATTCTAATGGCTAGTTCCCTGGCATTGGGTCTGTGCACAAAGCACTACCATGCTGGAAATAGGAGAGTTATAGACACTCTCCTCACATTCCTAGAGCCTTTGCGCAGCCTTTGGGCCTCTTTTCTTTTGCTGGTTTGGAAGAAAGATGGAAGCCACTGGGTGGTGATGTACTATAACCTGCTCAACTCCATCACCAAAAAGGACAGTTATCCTCTACCCCAAATTGATAGCTTCTTCAATTGTTTTCTGGATTTTAGTAATTTTCTGCAATGTACCTTACCATTGGTTATTACCAAGTGAGCTCTCCCTTGAATATTGAGCCAAGTGTGCACACATAGCCATTAAGGGACTATTTAAGACCACAAGGATGCCCCAGAACCTCTGTAACGTGCCTGCCACTTTTAAATGCGCCATGAACCTGATCTCATGTACTTGAAGCTGTTGTGTGTCCTCGTCTACCTAGACAATATCACTATCTTCTCACAAACCTTCATTGGGAACATTAAGAATCTAGGGAGGTTTTCAATTGGCTCTGGAAGGCTTTCAAAAACTTAAGTCTCAGAATTGCTCCATCTTCCATTCAGAAATAATTTCAGGTACACAAAGTAACAAAAGATGACATCCATCCCATACTGGACAAAGTCAATGTCATAGAAAAGATGTCGCGCCCCAGAGCTTAAGGGATAATTAGGTGTCACCACGGTATGGTGGGCTATTGTTGTAGTTTATCCCTCAGTTTGCCGACCTAGCTGAGCTCTTTACTTTACCTCCTGCAGAAGAACGTGCTGTTTATGTTAAGGATAGAACAAGGACATACTTTAGTGCGTTGATGAACGCTCTATATAATAAACCCATTATAACCCACTCACGTTTTGACTAACCCTTTTGTTGTTTATGGATTTGAGCGATGTCACTGTCAGGGCTATCCTAGCCCAGCATGAAGAAAATCAGGTCGACCATCCTGTGGCTTATTTTAGAAATACTCTGAGTAAGGCCAAACAAAACTATTGCGTTTCTGATAGGGAATGCCTGGATGTCTTGCTAGACATAAAACATTTACAGCCCTAACTATACTGTACTCACTTTACCATTGTCAATGACCATTCCCCACTTCGGTGACTCCAGCAGATGAAGAACCTGGACATCCATTTAGACAGATGAGCTTACAACTGCAGAGCTGTTAATTCACCATTGTTCATTGTGCGGGCGCATCCATTAAAATGCAGATGGCCTTTACAGGAAGCTGATGCTAGCAGGTTTGACCCTCAAACAAGATCAACTATATTATCTAATTGGTCAATCTGAGCGTTGAGAGTTGGGATTTCTAAAGTCCCAGATGAGCTCTGAAAGATGACTCAAGACTCAAATCAAGGATGTGCTGCTCTGCAAGAAGAAAATAAGAAATATTTCCCTTATGTCCGCCCTTCTTCCTGAACTGATATCATCTAGTGGGCCATAATACTGTGGGACATGTGGTATTTAAGAAGACTCATGAATGTTTGAAGTCACAATGTTACTGGGACTGAAAGGTGGAGACCATCCAAGAGGCTTTGGAGACATATATGATTTGCTGATCCCAAGATCGTGCCAATTCTCAATTTAAACACTTGGTTGTATCCACAATGGGACCCTTCAGCGTCGTTAGCATTGATGTATTAGGATCTCTCTTCCACTGGATTACATGGCCATAAATATGTCCTCCTGGCCATGGACCACCTGATTAAATTGGTCAAAGAGATTTCAGTCCCCACTGCTACTGCTAAAGCCACAGCTCTCTTCCATAATTTGATCCATTTTAAACCCAGCATGGATGCCCACATATTTTACTTTTATACAATAAGAAAATTCGCCTCGCAGGTAGTCCAATAACTTATTTCGTTTTTTGGCACTAACCAAAGTTTAGCCGCCCCTTGCAACCCATCAACCATTAGTGTGGTGGAACACGCTAAGGGTACTCTTGTCACCATTTTATGTAAAATGGCTGCCTCTGAATCTGCCCAATGGAATCATTATCTATCCAGCGTGTTGCTTGCCTACCAAATAAGTTATCACCAAGTCACTAAAATGTCCCCTTTGAAGCTCTATTATGACTTGCTCCCTCAGCTAATAATAAGCGTAAAGCCTTTTCTCAAAATCTCCACTCTTTAGAACACCAATTTAAATAGCAGAGCCTTAGCTGATGAAATTGTCCTGTATTGAGACCTTACCATGCAAGGCATTGTCACCACTACTAGAAGGGAGACATGTTGATTTAATGTTGGCTGACCCTCCTTACCCATTTTTCCTTTAGGTGACCTTATTCTCTTCAATAATCATTGACCCAGAGGTTGATAGAATAAGCTTGACGTTCTTTGGTTCAGACATTATAAGGTTATTTATAAGGTGAACTCGGAGTACTTCATTGCCAATGTCAATCAGGGGACAGTGGCAAATTTGAGTGTATAGCCATTTCCTCCAACCCTATACCCCCTTCTGACATGATCTTGAGGGGGCTTTTTCAGGGTTTGAGATGATGAGTAAGCTGAAATTACCACTCCCAAATTGAGCCTTGACCAATTGACTCTTAAACCAGTGCAAACAGAACCTTATCCTGAAGGCACCAAAACTAGATCTGATTAGCAAGCATCAAGCATACAAGAATCGATATATTAACCTTCAGGAATCCTATCCCAACTTCCCAAATCATTTGAGGTGATTTCCCCACCGTTGCAATTGCAAGGACGATAGAGTATAATGAGGGTGCTGTCCAGGTGGTCAATCTGGAAGGCAGCAAAAGATTTTGATATTGTAGGGCCATGAAGGTTCTTGAGGCATCAAGTCCCCGCGAGCCATATAAATTTTAACACTTTATAACATTATAAAGCAGTCTATATTCTCTTCAGCTTTTTGTATTTTTGAAATCTCTGCTAATTTCAGATTCAAGCCCATTTTTGGACTTCAGCGACATCCTAGAGAACTGTTACGCTGAGAAGTTTCAACAGCAGTTAAGAGTTCTAACACTCCGCATCTGCTATATTGTTAAAATACTGGTCCAAAAGCACTGCGAGCTCAAAGTGCCAGGATTGAAACAAATAGTTATCAATCCTAAAGAAAGTAACTTGTCATGGTTGGAAAACTCCCAGTTTCTGACCGTCATCTTGCACTTAATTTGGCGTTGATCTTTGACACCAGAGGAATTTACAGCATGAGGTTGGACAACAATCCTCTGAATTAAAGAGAACTCAAAACTAGGGGGAAAACGAGATATGTAAGCGAGGTTGCAACCCTGAAATTACCTTATTTTATTTAACATCAAATAAAACCACCACACTAGAACAAATCCCAATAATTTGGCGCCACAATGCTCCATATGACAAGGTAAGGTGGCCCTAAAGCCACAGGAGTAGTCCAACTCAAAAAAAAACTCTATAAGAAGAATTTACAATTGAAGTTTGATTTATGTGGGCTTGACCTCAAAGGTGCCTATAAATGCCTCGCCCAAAATCATTGATTAGGAGCAAGTAAGCTAATGAATAGTTTGGGCAAGGCGCAACCCAGCGCCCAAACTTAACCAAAACTTAACAATCTCTTTTTAGAACAATTTGGTTTAGGATTAAGAAAAATCTGAACATGAGCCAAAATGTAATGATTGGATGAAACTGACTATTACAATAAACTATTACTCCTCAACTTTATAGTACCCCTTGTACTGGATAATAAATACTCCAGCAAGAAAAATTACTTTTTTCTAGTCGAGTACTCTGTTTATTCTTTATCTTTGAAATGTTCTACTTCTGGAAGAAACTTTAAAGTGCTATCTGATTCAGTAGATGCAGCAGAGGGCATACCATTTTATGCCACCAGGGAGGTAAAATCAATGCAGGAGAACAAAGAGTGGTTTCTACTAACACAAACCTGCGTATACCCCCAAACTGCTTATAGCATTTACTAGTGTAGATGGAATATGTAGGTTTGAATCAAGAGTTTTGTCAGGAGTCCTCAATCCAACTTATCAGCAGTCAATTGGCTACTGCTTAGGAATCTAACCAGCAATATTTTCTAGACAAAAAGCATCAAGAGTTTAGAATGGTCAATTACTTCTCATTGATGAAATTGACAAGGTACAATTTATTAGTACTTACCTTGATTTTGGCCTACCCACTGAAAATTTAATTTGCGCTATCCCTCAAGTCCAAAATTTAATAATTTAAAACAGGATAAAATTTAGAATAGCATCAATCACTAGAAGACTATAAAGTGGTTCTCCACGTCAATGTTTATTATGGTCACATGAAAGACTGGACACATAGTATCAACGTTAGGAATTCAACCCCTATTTGATCAAAGCAATATATGAAGTCAAAGGTAGAGGAGCAATATATGAAGTCTGAGCTCAAACAATTATTGGATGCTAGCTTACTTTTGCCTTCCCAGAGTCTATGGTCATCCCCGGGGTTACTCATAAAGAAGAAGAACGGTGGTCATAGAATAGTGATGG
This sequence comes from Massospora cicadina, assembly GCA_022478985.1. Lineage (NCBI taxonomy): Eukaryota > Fungi > Entomophthoromycota > Entomophthoromycetes > Entomophthorales > Entomophthoraceae > Massospora > Massospora cicadina. The sequence goes on along the minus strand of JAKSZP010015868.1, from coordinate 117,142 downwards.
TTTACAGGGAGCTAAACAGCCTTATTAAGAAGGATAACTATTTAATCCCAGGATTGACAATGCTCTGTCCCAACTTTTCAGCTCAAATTTCTTCTCCATGATGGACCTTGCCAACGGTTATTAGCAAATGGATCTCTCGCCCAAATCTCAAGAAAAATGCGCGTTGATTTTCATGAAAGGACTATTCCAGCCTACCCAGCTCCCTTATGGATCATGAAATGCTACCACCTCATTCCAATGGGCGATGGATCATATGAAAGATCTAAAACTCAGCTGTGTGATCATTTACCAGATAAAAATACGGTGTTTACTAAAACCTTCACAGATCATCCAGACCACCTCAATTTAGTGGTTTAACAATTGATAGAAAATCATATCAAACTAAAACCAGTGAAATGTGCCTTTACCAGAAAGACCTGGAAATTCTAAAACAAGCCATTTTGCAGGAAGATATTCAACCCTTATATGATAAGGTTGAAGCAATCTCCAAGATACCTGAGCTGAAGAGCCTCTGAGACATACAGCTATTTTTAGGAAAGAAGGGATATTATCATCAATTTATCCCTAAATTCACTCAACTTGTGAACCCCTTGTCCGATTGCTTGCCAAACACACCCCTTTTGTATGAGGAAATGGAGCAACTAACTTCATTCAAGTCTGTGAAGATTTTGATGAGGAAAAGACTGATCTTATGACATCCTGACTATGAGAAGCCACTCATCCTGTTTACTGACGCCTCTGACTTAGCCATAGGCGCCGTTCTTTCTTAACTGAATGAGAATGGCATTTCCCACCTGATGTCATGTTATTGCAAGTCTCTTTCCAAAGCTGAGAAAAATTATATTGTCGCAAATAAAGAGTACTTATCTGTTCTCTTAGCGATGGAACATTTCCAGCCCTTCTTGTATGGTATAAACTTACAGTTGTTGTAGACCACACTTCTCTAAATTGGCTGCAAATCATGAAAGTAACAGTAAGACTAGCCAGATGGTCTCTTAAGATTCTGCACTATAACATGAATATCATCCACTGAGCTGGAATAAAATATACAAACATAGATGGCCTGACTTGACTGCACTTAATATCTTTTTTTTTTTTTAGTACTAGATGGTCCCAACCCAAGTGCACTTAATATCTTGACAATACCAAATCTGGATGGTTACATGACCCAATAATGAAACCAGACTCTTGGGAGAATGAAGATGAACCAGTTCAGAAGATGCTCAAAAGAAACTCTTAAAATATGAATGTTCTCAGTAATTACTTTACAAGAAACTGTAATTGACTGGCTAACTCACTTGTGACCTTCAGCATGAGTACCAGTCATAATGGAAGCTCACAATACCTTAGGCCATGGAGGAATCAGAAAACTTACAAATGAATCAAAAATTGATACTATTGGGAAGGGTATTGGACTATGTAGTGGAAGTCTTAGACGCTTTTATCACTTGTAAAACACAGACGCTTGATAAGGCCGAGTATAATTATCAGCTCATAACCCTTGAAAGTCGTTTCACTACATCAGCTTAGACTTCATAAGTTCATTATCTGAATCCATTGGGGAATTCGATATACCCTAGTAGGTATTGATCATTTCAAGCAGTGGGTTAAAGCAATTGCCATTATTGTAAAGACTGCTTAGGCTACTGCTAATTTATTATATAAAAACATATTTACTAGACATGGCTTCCTAAAGGATCAACTATACAGAACAAAAAGAACTTTACTTTAAGAGTCATGAGGATTGTTGCAATTCCAATATGACTGGATGATAATTGTTGGTCCACCAGGGAGGAATCATTGGTGGCACAATTATTTGAAGGCCAGGCTTTGAAGTTAGTAGCCTTGGATGAGATGGTTATCCTAAAGTTAAGTAAAATAAAATAAGAGTTCTGAGGGGAAGTATTTTAATTAGAATAATCTAGCACTATTTATAGTGCTTCAAAATATAAGGATAGGAATAGGGATATTTAAGGGTAGTGTCACAGGACCTGTAGGAAAGTCCCGATGCTAGGATATTTGGGAATAGATAAAGAGTGGATAGAGATTAGATAATGAATAGGAAATGTACATTTTTCCTGAATTCAGCATAATTTGGGCAAAGCCCCAAATTCAGTATTCTGGTTGAATCAAACTCTGTTCTCAAATTATTGGGCCATCTGTAAAATATGCCCTTTGTATAATTATATCGATTTTCCCCCCGTACAAGTCTTTCACTTAATCCAGGGAGAATTCTGACAATAATCTTGGGACCACTTGGCAGATTGTTAAGAATCCACTGAACATGATATTAGTTACAATAATTTGAGTGCCTCAAGATGAGGCGATATTGGGATATAATGGGTTATTATTAGATTGTCTCTAAATAAAATGATAAGGCAATAAGGCAATGGCAACACTTGACAAATATGAATTATATTGACTACAATTAGAGCGATAGAGAGCTAGAGATTAACAAGCTGAAATTGAGGAGAATTGGCGGAATAGAATAGGCTAAATAATAAAAATGGTATCGTCCAAAGCCACTGTATATAAGCAAGATGGGAGATTAGAGAGGTTAGGTTGTTTATATTAGAGGGCGGAACAGAAAAAGGTTGTTGTATTTATTAAGGTAAATAAAAGAGTCATGAGCGATTGCTCCTACTTTTTAGTTTATTCTCAAGTGTGTCCAAAGGACTGACAATCCCTGAATCGTCTGTCTGTTGTTTGGTGGGTTCAACCTGTAAAACAATATGGCAGATCCTAACAATATCATACAATTTTATAACAGTGGTGATCACTATAGGGGGCCCAACGATCAACCCAAAAGTACTACAAAACTCCAGTCGCCAACCATGTCTTTCACAGCCTATGTTGCTGGAGGATCTTCACAAAACATTGCATCAGCTGGGTATGAGGAACTTAAACTTACCTTAGACTCAGTGCTCAAAAATCAGGATGAACTTCTTCAAGGACAAAATGATGTCATGCACCATCTTGATAGCACGTTTAGCCAAATACAAATTTTGAGACAACAAAACAAGGAACTTGTCAACCAGTTAGATGATACTAACAAACAACTGCAGTGCGCAGAGGGGAAATTGACCAGCGCCTCTTGGTATTCTCACTGGGACAAGAATGACAGTCAAGGGGGACATCATATGGGGAAGAATATGACGCTAGTCGGAGCTACTACACCCAGTATGTTAGTACTGGATATGAATATGAGTTGGAGTACCAATTCCCTCAAATAATGGTGGTGCCACCCACAGCAGAAGGCCACGCTACCCCTGAAGCGGCGAACATCCCAACATTACCCTGTCTATCTTCTCATTGGGAACTACTTTTAGATCATGACCCATTCCTCAGTATGGGCCAAAAAAGCCTCAAATGGGATGAGGAGGTTAATATTTAGAAACTACCTCCGTTTGATTGAAATGGTAATATCCATGGTTTCTTCAAATGGTTTAAATTTGCAGCGGAAGGTGCATCTGATAGACGGAAGGCTAAACTGTTGATATCCGCCTTGGATGTTGGGAGTGCCGATCAAGTCACCTGTTACCTCCCAAGTAGCTCTGTCGCCTATAGGGGATATAAAGGATACCATGCTTTACCTGTTTAGTGTACCTCAAAGATGTCACAGTGGAAAGTGGAATTCTTAATTATTAAATTCCGCTGAAATGAGACTCTCCTGGAGTTTGCTGATAAATTTACAGCAGAAGCTCACGTGCTGATTGGGGCAGGATACTTAGCAGAAGCTGACATGTGCGTCACCATGACCTTCGTGGTGAATCATTTTGAGAGCTTCACAATGTCATTTCACCACTTCTGGATGATGACGTTCCTCTGCTCAAGATTGTACAGTTTTTGCATCACATGTCACCTAAATTTCCAATGCCAAATATGAAATGGAAGACTACCACCTCTACTGTACCTCTTATTTAGGAGACTACTCTTGTCTGATCACGTTCTGCTTAGCAACCCTCAACCTTACTATAACTCTGCACCTCGTTCTCAGCTAAATTATACTTAACAGTTCGATCAGCATCAATGGGCTGATCACAAAAACAGTCATCAACCTAGCTACTGACCAGGACCTAGCTACGCTGAACATCAACAATCATTTTACTAGTCTGGGCTTAATTACACCGAATGATCCCAGACTTTCCAATCTGGACACTCTTATGACAAACAAGGACGTGGCTCTTATGGGGTTAACTGTTATAAATGCGGCTGCCCTAGTCACTTGGCAAAATTATGCCATAGCCGCTGTGTGAACTATGTACACCAAGATCAATACTATCGGGGAAAAGATGGAGCGTAGTAGAGATGGGATCCTCTACCTCCGCGATTCCAACTCAAAATGTCCCTGAATCAATAGTAGTATATCCCAAGGAAGTCCCTCAGTATGATGATGGAATTTTATGCCATCAGTCAGTTGGAGGAGTGAACGTAATAATGTGAGCTCAAGTCAAGGCCGCGGTGGATAAAGAATCCCCAGAACAACTGAAGCTGTATGCCTGTCAAATTCTTGATCAAAACAAGCTGGATACTGCTGCAGATGCGCCAGCTCTGAATGGAGTAAACGTCGCCCTTCTGAGTAGACGCCATTGTCTAAGAATATCCCAAAGTTGGTGAGGGTATAATGAGTATTCTTGAAAAAAGAGATCCTATAAATGTTCATATATTAAACAATCAATATTCTTCTTATTCTGAGTGTACGTACTGTGATATTTTTGTAGCAAAAAACAGAGTTTGCACTATAATAGATACTGGTGATCCAGTCAACATAGATTCCACTAAGTTGATGGTGAAGTTGACGATAAACCCTGATGTGGACCATCAAAAAGGTGTATGGAACTGCTGGAGCAGAAGGCACCATCTCTTAGGGAGCTTACAGTGCGCTACCTCTACGCTTTGGGTCCATTGTCATCATAGCTCCGGTGATTGTGCTACCAAATGAAAACTATGACGTGATAATCAGAGCCACTTTCCTGTGCCATTTAGGGGCTGTCATTATATGAGGGAGGAGACCCTCGCCATTTGGGACAGCGGATTCCAATTTACTTCACCTCTAGCAGAGTATTGAAGGATCCAGTGCACATGAGCCATATCAATCATGCATATAGTGTTGGGGTGATGCCAGTTTGCTATCATTGACTAAAAAACAAGACTTTCTCCCTTCCTCAGCAGATATAGTGATATTAAGGGATACCTCTCCGAGCTTCAGGGCCCATATCTATTCCTTCTGGACATCAAGTTTTAGTGAACTCCGAGTAGGAGGTGGAAGTGACTGTTGGGCTATATAAGGAAGTCATTGGGCTCCATCGTCAAACACAGTTAGAGCCTCATGTGGTGTTAAAAGCTTGAGCTTTAAAGTTCGCTTTTAGCCCTTGATTTCAACTGCACAGATTCATGGATCCTGGCGGTGATTATTTGAATGTTGTTGATTTACTGGAGCAATAATAGTGTGAAGACTATTCTTAAGGTTGATTGCCAAAAAACCACGTTGAGAGTAAAGTTTAATACTAAACTGGTGCTTCTTCCTCTTGAAGATATGTTGATACTGGTAAGGAACACTTTCCCTATTCCCTTCTTGCAAAACTAAGCGGAGATTTTGATATTGCCAACCTAAGGATATCTGATCCTTGCACTCTTCTCTTGAAAGTAATGTTAAAACAACCAATTTTTAAACAAATTAAGATAATATCAGTGTGAATCTTCTTTTATTAGGGAATTATTTGGGGTTTTTGTAGTTAAAATTGGCACACAAGCTTTCAGCTGTCCAATGAGAATCTTTGTGCTCCTATACTGTTTTAATTCTTTAGTGTTAGGCACCAAATCTCATTGGGTACTGTTGCCTTGGGTTTTTTAGGCAGCATAATCTTTGGGCGTTCGGTGGACCAAACAATTGGTATTAGGCACATAAAACCAATTGTTTTGGCTGATGATGTTTCTACTCTTCCTCCAGCGTTTGAATGTTTGGGTAGTTTCCAATGACTCCAATCTGTTTCTCTCTGAACAATTCTTTATAATTCAAATATTGGGGATTATCACAATATCGAATTATTGCTTAATTTTATTGGGGACGATGCCCAACAAAATTATCATCTGTTGGCGGCCTCAAATATCATTGAGGGATGATGCCTGACAATAATTCATAGTTGGCAACTTATAATATCATTGGAGATTCCGCCTGACAATATTCTCATCAGTTGGCCACTATTGCCAACCCTCTCTGATTATAGCCTAATCATCAAATCACATATTTGGTCAAAGGGTTGGACTATGTGGTCATCTGCAATTCCAGCACATCCCCCTTCTTGACCAGATATCTAACGGAATATAGAACCCTCAGGAAAGGAAGCCGCCTCAGCTGGAGCTCATATTTGGTTTGTCATATTTCTATGTCCTCAGCGTAGTGCAGCTCTGTCTGCACTCAATGCCCATATGCTCTGGCTGGTATGATGACTTCATATTCTTGGTTACTACCCATTGCCACCTCTTCTCAAGCGTGGTTCCCACAACATCATGCTGCACCAGTCTCATCTTTTCATCAGTTGCAAGAGATCAACTGGTCCACCTGTACAAACCCCAGGACAGGTTGTGTGCACTCTTGCCACCTGTATAAACCCACGACAGGTTGCTGGCACTCTTGCCACCTGTATAAACCCCAGGATGGGTTGTTGGAACTCTTGCCACCTGTATCAACCCCAGGATGGGTCTCAACATCTTGTTGATAGGGACTATTCCAGCGGACCCAGTTTAAGCCCTTTATGATCCTGCCAAACGCTCAGGACTCATGCCCATTATTTTATCCCTTACTTTACGCTTGGTAGGTAGGAATATTGCCTCTTGCATTACTGCTCAAAGTAAAATTCTTTTTAAATATTTTTTTTATGTTTTTATGCATCTTTTTATTATTTTTATCTTTTATTTTTTATTTTTTAAGCCCAATACTTTAAGTATTTTGTGTGGACCTATTGTCTTTTGACCATCTTCAATATTCAATAATATAGGTATCATTTGCTGACTTGATAATTTTGAATGTTGATTATTTCTGCCGATAGATCTGTAATTGATCCCCTAATTGCATAGATTAACTTGATCATTTATCAATCCAAATTCGTCATGATCTGATTCTATTTCTTGTTAAAAGATACGTTTTTCTCCTTCCAAATTTGTCTAGATTGGATCCTATTTCTTGTCAATGGATACATTTTTTCTATCCAAATTTGTCTAGATCTGATCCTATTTCTCAGCTTTAATTGCAATCTGAACGTTTGATTAAATCTTCTGATTGATCTGTAAATTATCCACTACTCCACAGATTAATTTTGTAACGTTTTTTGTTGCTAATGTCATCTGAATTAGATACTATTCTTGGAAAATCTTGCATTTTGATCATTAAATGACAAATTTAAGTTCAAACGACTTCATCCTAGCTTCTCTGGATTAATCGCCTCAAATTCTGGTCTGATTTAACGCCTCATATTTCTATTCTCATCTAACGCCTTTGGGCTTCTATTGGCAGACCCAGTGACAACCCAAGCAGGTCCTGCCGACGGCTTTATTCCATGTAGATATTTGGCGGAACAGGTTCTCTTGTAGTGCTATATAGTCCCACATAAAGACTGCAAGGCCCTTTCCTGAATTTTAGGCAGTTTCATCCTCCTCTTGAGGAATCACAACATCTACAAATCATTGTGATTTCTTCTGCCAATTTTGGGTGGCAAACTGTCCTGCCGCTTCATTTTTCCAATAGTAGCTACTTGAATTATCCTTACACTTGGATCCATTGGGGGTTTTCCCCAATATGACTTGATTCTGCTGAATAACGACTTTTTTAACAACTTCTAAAATATCATCTTATAATTCCACCAAAGTGTGATCATCCTCAGTTGATATTTCATTATAAGATTGATTGGGTGCATCAAAAGTTGCTCTTAACATCTTCAGATGGTTACCATCTATGAGGTCGTTATTTTGGTTATTAGTGCTGATGCCATAATCTGATGCAATTTGCAGTAGGGCTGAAGCGCCGTCTGCATGGCTATTCATGCATCAAAATCATCTACCACTTTTGCCCCTGCCTCATTCTGGGCTTCTTGATAAAATCAGTTGGCGAAACTAGCCAGGGTCTCATCTTTGCGGAATTGGATACCCATGAACTCTTGTTTATAATTTGCCATCTGAGTAGGGCTATTTTACTCCAACATAATGACAGCTTTGGCTTCCACGTATGACCAATTGTCCCCATTGAGGTGAGGAAGCACCATATTTTAACAATCCATGCTAAGGCAGTTAATTACAGTTACTGCTTTTTGTTGGTCTGCATAGCCAAACATGGTCATCTCAAATAAGTGGAAGAACGCCAGGGCGTTATCCTGGTGAAAGGTGGGTAATTTTGGCATATTTTAAAATTCCTAAGTTGTTCCGCTAATAGGAGATCCTGACCCAGCTACTCAAGAAGCCATATGAGTGACTTCAGGAGTCATTTCCAACACACCAGAAAATGGTTTAGGCATGTTTCAGGGCGGAGAGGTCTTATTGCTTAACATTTCTTATGACTTTTCTTTGGCATCATTTGCATCAAATTGTTCACAATCACAGAGGTGTTTCTCCAACTCCTCCATATGCTTAGTCATTTTCGCCATCTCCTCATGAAACTGTCGGATGCATTCTCAATCTACTTCCTGTTCAGTTTTATGAAATAAAATTTTCTTGACGAGTTCGCCCTCTTTCCACTCTAAAGAGGTAACTTTTCCGCATAGGTTGTTATTAACTATTCCTAGTTGTTCGAGCATTTCCTCCATCTTGATCATATGCTCCTCCAATGTACTAACATTGGCCTGAGATGCTAAGCTGAGCACATTTTCATTAATGGCCTGTAGTTCCAACCAGAGCTTTTGAAGCTCTTCCTTAAAAAACATCATTTTTTTAAATTGGCTTTTGACAACTCAACTACCCCCTGTAGTAACACCAATGTAAAAAGCTTGGGCTTTGAAGCTCGCTTTTAGCCCTGGATTTCAACTGCACGGATTCATGGATCCTGGCGTTGATTATTTGAATGTTGTTGATTTACTGGGGCAATAATAGTGTATAGCTATTATTAAGGTTGATTGCCCAAAACCACGTTGTGAGTAAAGTCCAACACTAAACTGGTGCTTCTTCCTCTTGAAGATATGTTGATACAGATAGGGAACAATTCCCTATTCCCTTCTCGCAGAGCCAAGCGGAGATTTTGATATTACCAACCTAAGGATATCTGATCCTTGCACTCTTCTCTTAGGAGTAATTTTAAAACAACCAATGTTTAAACAACTTAAGCTAATATAAGTGTGAATCTTTTTTTATTAGGGTATTATTTTGGGAATTATATAGTTAGAATTGACACACAACTTTTCTGTTGTCTGATGATAATATTTGTGCTCCTATACTGTTTTGACCAAATATTGTTAGGCACTGAATCTCATTGGGTACTGTTGCCTTGTATTTTTTTAAGCAGCGTAATCTTCAGGCGTTTGGCGGACCAAACAATTGGTATTAGGTACACAGAATCAATTGTTTTGGCTGATGATGTTTCTACTCTTCCTCCAGCGTTTGAACGTTTTGGGTAGTTTCCAATGAATCCAATATGTTCCACTCTGAACGATTCCCTATAATTTGAATATTGAGGAATATCCCAATATCAAATTATTGCTTAATTTTATTGGGGATGATGCCCGACAAATTAACATCTGTTGGCGGCCTCAAATATCATCAGGGATGATGCCCAATAATAATTATATTCGGCGACTTCTAATATCATCAGAATTCCACCTGACAATATTATCATCAGTTGGCCACTATTGCTGACTCTCTCCAATTATAACCTAATTGTCAAATCTTATATTCAGTCAAAGGGTTGCTTTATGTGGTCATCTGCAATTCTGACATGTGGCTCAAGAGATTATATTTTTGGGCCATGGAGAAATTAGGTTTTGTTAGCAAACCTCCAGAATGAACTTATGAAAATCCGCCAACACCAAATAGTAGCATATTTACATTTGACTCCAATAGAAGAGGTCCTTCAGATTCATGATTTTGGGTCATTGGATAAATTTGGTCTACCAGTCAAGGCACCATCTGGAATAATGATGGTGGTACTGCAGAATAATCTAATAGGGAAAATTGAAGAACAAAAAGACCAAGCAATAGCTTATTTTGGAAGTACAAGGGGATTTTTCTGTTGACAATCACGACTTATGGAGTGCTTGGGGTGGTCTATTGAGTAGACACAGGAGATCATCCTCCTATAAGGTCTCAGTCAATCCGCCAATTGAGGCAGCAGAAGATGTTGTCACTAGTGAAATTGACAAGTTTCTGGAGCAAGGGTTGCTCGAACCATCCAAGAGTCTGTGTAATTCACCCATTATGATTGTAAAAAATAAGGATGGCACCAATAGTGTAGTAATATACTACCAGAAGCTCAATAGTATTACAAAAAAGGACTTGTACACTCTGATAAGGATTGATGATGTTTTGGATCAGTTGGGGGAGCCCATTATTTTTCAGCGAAGGGCTTGATATCTGGTTACTAGCAAATTGAGTTACCCATTGCAGAACAGGAAAAATGTGCTATAATCACCTTCAAAGGCCTTTTTCAACTGACTCGAATGCCTCAAGAGCTGTGTGACACCCCGGCTATGTTTCAGTGAGCCATAGAAACCTTTCTTGGTGACCTGAAGCTGTCATGTGACCTTATAAACCTCTATGATATCAACGTTTTCTCTCAAACCTTTTTGGAGCACCTTAATCACTTAGAATCAGTATTCCACCAGTTTGCTGAGGTGAACATCAAAATTAAGCCACAAAATGTAACTCCTTAAAGATCAGTTGGAATACCTGGAGTTTGTGATAGACTCTAAAGGGCTGAAACCACAGCTGGCTAAGGTGGAGGCCATCAGCAAAATTACTACTCCTAATAGTAAATGCGACATATAGGTATTTTTGGGAATGGTCAGTTATAACCGGCGCTTCATCCCTAACTTTAGCTGTATTGGGGGGCCACTATTTGAGTTGTACAAAAAGGATGCTGTGTTCAATGTATGGAATGTCACCAAAATTTTTAATGCACTTTTTACGGCGCTGGCCAGTGCACCAGTGTTACTCTATCCAAACTTTGATAAAGAATTTTTCATTCAAATGTGCACGTCCCTATCCACTGTTAGAGCAATACTTTCTATGAAAGAATGACGAGGGAGAGGAACATCCTGTAGCATAATGTAGTCAAAGTCTGAACTGTCATGAGCATAATTATACTTTACCAAGCGGGAGTGCTTGGCGTTGATCTACATGTATAAGTAATTCAGAGTCTACTTGCATGGGGTAAATTTTTAAGTCATAACAGATCACGCGTCATTATGCTGGTTTCAGAACCTCAAAAACCTGAAGGCCATTTGCCTCAATGAGCTCTTAAGCTGCAGGCTTATGACTTCGTATCCTTCACCGCCCAGTAGTAAAGCTTCAAAATTTCTGATTGTTTATCTTGGCTGCTGACTGTTGCCATGACGGCGGACCTCAGTGACGTGATGTACAGTAAGATGCTCAGCGGAAAATATGATGACAAATCGCCCAAGTAATAAAAGCGTTAAATGAGATATGAACAAATACCTTCCAACGCAATGGGAAATTGTACAAGCAGATTGGCAATTATACAGTGAATTTTATGTGACCCTCAGCATGACCGGTAATTATTATGAGTGTCCACAAGGCACTCAGAAATGGTGGGGTGCGCAAGACAATGGAGCTGTTGCGCCCTCAGTACTATAGGGAAAGCATGAGCTTTGATATGCTCAAAACCATTTCCTGTTGCCATCAGTGCCAAGTGGAGAAGCTATTTCGCCATAAGTCTTCATACTGGATAGTGAAACCACATTTTGCTTGGCACACGGTTTCCCTTGATATCATTGGTCCCTTGCCAACAGAACTAACCGTGTAAGTACATTCTTGTGGCTATTGACTACTTGACCCGTTGGGTCAAAGTGAGGGCAATACGGGATTTAGGGGCGGTTACAATGGCCAAGTTCATAATGGAATGCATTATCCAGCAACACGGCTGCCCTCAGTTCATTCTCACTGATAATGGAACCAAATTCACCTCGCACATCCTCCCCAAAATGAACAAGCTTATGGGTATTAATAGGGTTCTGATGACTCCATACCACCCCAAATCCAATGGAATGGTTGAATGGGTGAATGGGACTTTGGTGAACATACCACTAAAATTAGTAATGGATTAAGCTTCCAACTGGAGATCCCTCCTTGCCACTGACATGTTTGCCTATAACATTAGTTACCATTCCGCCATGGGGAAGAGCCCCTCTCAACTACTATATGGTTGACACCCAGCTCTTCCAGCATTACTTTATTCGCGTGTAGAAGACACCAGCAGAATTGAACCCCATTACTATTTGACTAACCTTGCGAAAACTCTGATCAAATTGCAAACTGAAGCATATTCCTTCATCTTAGCCAAAAAGATTAGGAATCAGGCTGCCAATCAGGCACTTCATAGCAGTTTGACGCAGTTCAAAGAAGGCGATATGGTTCTCTTCCATGATCAACATGGGTTCGGCCAGAAACACAAGCTGGCCAGTATATGGATTGGTCTGTTAGAAGTTATAGAGAAAACTGGGGTTGATGTGTATACCATCAAGGACCCTGCAAGCGGATGGATCATTAACCGAGTGCATGTGAAGTTCCTCCAACCATACAAGCAATAGGAGCCTTATCATCCAGTCAAGGAGGGGGTAATGTCATGATTCTAATATGACTGGGTGATAATCTTGGGACTGCTATGGTGGATTGGAAAAAATCCACCAAACATGATACTAGCTAAAATTATCTGAATGCCTCAAGATGAGGCAATATTGAAATATAATGAGTTATTATTGGATCAACTCTAAATAAGGTGATAAAGTGATGTTGACATTTGACAAATACAAATTAAATCACATACAATTAGGGCATTAGAGAGCTAGAGAAAACAAGCCAAATCGAGGAGAATTGGCAGAATAGAATAGTCCAAGCTATGATGATCGATATCATTTGAAATCTCTATGTATAAGCGAGATGAGTGATTGGAGAAGTTAAGTTGTTTATAGTAGAGAGAGCGGAAAAGCAAAAGGTCGCTGTATTTATTAAAATAATTAAAATAGTCATGAGCGATTGCTCCTATTTTTTAGTATATTCTCAAGTGTGTATGAAGGACTGACAATCCCCACATCATCTGTCTGTTTTTCAATGAGTTCAACCTGTACAAACAATATGGCAGATCCTAATAATACCATCCGATTTTATAACAAGGATCTTAGCTACAAGTATGAGAAACTCAAAACTATTTTCAGTGCCTTACAACCCATCAACTAATGGAGGTGAAAATAGCAAATGGAACATTAGTTTTGATATTATGCAAGATGGCCAATACCAATCCATCACACGGGGATCAATATCTCCTGAGTGCGTTGATGGCTTATTAGATAGGTTTTTGTCAAATTAGCAAAATGTCTCCCTTCAAGGCCTTATATAAAATAGATTTTGGAGTCCTAACTTTACTAGTTTGTGAAGCCACCAGTGATAATAATGAAGATAATGAGAAAAACTAAACAAAGTAGTTCAGAAGATAATAGATCTTCAGTTGGAGGCGGTGATGAATATAGCCAAGAAGGTTACCAGAGAGGCCAAGCAGTAAATGCCACTTGCCAATCTTTACCCGCCTTTTTTTAACTTAGTCCATATTATCACAATCAAATAGCGTTCTATGGAGGAATTTTAGACTCCATCTGGGATAGCCATATGCTATCACTTACAAATGTTGAGATGAACACTCAATAAAGCCTTTGAATAAAATTAGTACCAAGAAACTGTGTTGAATCTGATTCTTGCATCTTTACTCACTCGCTTATATCCTTGAAGGGGTGTGATGTCAAATAATATAATATCAAACATGTAGGTTGAATATTGACTTTTTAACTCACTCAGCCAAAATGACACCTAAACCCAAGAAGGTGTTTAAATCAAGTTCCCTGATAAATTAACTGGGGAGATCTGTAATCGGAACAGCTCTATTTGACTTTAGGAAAGTTCTGGCGGACCAGATTGAGCCAAAGATGCCCTGAGATAGATTCCTGTACTATCAAAATAATGGATCATCAGAATGTCAGGTGACATCTACTCAAAGTGGCACTTGAGGCAGCAATCTAAGATGAACCTGAAAAGGGGTAAAACCAAGAAGCTGCCAAATTGTCAACCTAAGTGACCACCAGCCTCAACTGATTTGGATATTCAAATCACCATTTTGCTCTATCAAAATTATGATGGAAAGGCATTATACCATTTAGAATTCGCTGCCTGACCAAGTGTCTCCCTTCCAGATGTCACCCACCATTATTAAAATTAATTCTTTTGTTTTTGGGGTTTTTATTTTAAACATGTCATATCAAAAACACTAATTTATACTATTATAAAGTTACGTCATTAATTCTAAATCTCATTTCGGTACCTGACTTAGATAAGTCCATTTTTCTCCATACTTATCATAATATGGATACTCTATCTGGATTGACATATTTGGTGACTTGTCACTCTTTTAAAATTAAAAATATACTTGCCATGAGACTTAGTCAGCTTCAAGTATTGACTATCAGTCTTCTTGAGCATAGTATCATTAAGCTTAAAGACGGAAGCCCAACAGCTACTAACTCAGAACTTCCTGCAAGATGTTAAAAAATATTGGTAAATGTTCCTGATACTTAAAAAAAGTCCAAAAATTATAAGCTAAGATCACTTATTGCTAAAATAAAAGCTAGATAGAACTTTTTATTTGGGAGTCTAAAAATATCTGCAGTTAATTTAATAAGTTAATTCTTTTAACTAAATAAACCATAGTTTGGGAAATAATTAAAAAAAGAATAATCTGATAAAAAATTCCAACAGCCAGTTACTGCAAATTGAACACAGTGCTCAACAAAAAAGCAAATTGAGCCATTTTGATTTAACTTTTCAATATATTTTTTTAAATTAATAATCTGCTTATTAAAATAAGCCTGAAAATTAAAGGCACTCCAAGTACAATCTTGTCTTTAGAGACTTTTTCCAAAGGCCAGTAACTGCAAAACTCAAGGAGTTGTCATCCTTTAGACCTCACTTACCCTTAAGGGTTGTCCCTGCAAAACCTGTGGTTGCCCCATTGCATCCATTTGTTTGTTAGGTGGGCTTTGGTACGTTCTTGTAATATAATCTCTCACATGAACCATGGAATGTCCCTCTACAGAAATGTTACAACAGCTGTGCCTCAAGCATTATGGGATCTCTACTGAGTTCTGACTCACCATGACTATAAGCTCCGTCTTTTTTATCAGCCGCTTCCATAATATAAGTCTATTGTGCTTTAGAATGAAGCTGAAAGAATTACAAGTGATGTTTTTGAACAATGAGGCTTACAAGAGCCACATTATTAGTAAAGGGATTATTATGTATAATGGAAGGCCTGAGTGCCCTCCAAGGAGATGTAAGAAAGATCCCCAAAGTTATCATGATCATACTCAAATGCCACCCTGACGTTGAGAATGCTGTAATCTTGATCAGACAGTATTTTTCATGGATCTGGCTAATAAAGTTTAGTTAATCCTTCCAGTCTGGGTGTATATACACCCAGAATACTAGCCAGAAGCAGTGGTATAACCGTCCATAATACTTAATATTCGACTAAGATGGAGACAACTGAGGGATGATGATTAACAATCACCTTTACTAAAATTCCCACTAGTAACCACACAGCTTCTAGTGTTATAGCCGCGGATTTCACCTTAATAGTTCCTTTAGGCACCATAGGGGGCTCCTGAATCCACTTGGGAAACTCAGGTTGTCAAACGCACAGAGGAGACTTGGAAGCTCATCCACCATCTGGGGAACACCTCCAAGAGCAAGGCAACATCCTGACGCCATAAGGAATCCAAAATAGGAGTCAACCCCAGGTGACCTCCAAACTGATATCCCCACTCAAGTTTAAAGAAACAATGTAGTTTTTATGGGAACTATAGCTCAGACATTACAAAGATTGGGAAAAATGGCGCTTACTGAGAATGCGACTCTCAGCAAGCTAATGTAAAGTAAGAATATTTTTTGTGCGGAAAATTGTTTATTAATATAAAAAGGGGAAACTGACTGGTAATAGTCCTGTGCAGGACTGTTGTCTTGAATGCCTGCGCTTAGGGAATAATAGTATTCTGCATTAACCAAGGTTAACACAATTGCAATTATTTCTGGTGAAACGACATTCAAAAGTTATTATGATGTATTGATCTCATCCTGACCAGGAGACTTATGCCCAAATTTTGCCACCAAAAATTTCCTCCTGACGCATTTCCACTTTACAGATTAGTGACATTTCATCCTGCAGGTAACTGGGTTCATATGTCCAAGCCACTTATAGGGGCCACATTGTTATAAAATGGTTTAAATGCGCCCAAACTTGTTGGGGTCAGGCTCACCTTTTCCTTTGAAAGTAAAATGCCTTATTGGGGTTTTTAACCCAAGCGTACCATGGATGACTTAATTACGTTGGGTACTGTTTTATCAATGTTAGCAGACCCCTCATTTGGGTCCAATACTTTTGAGGGAGGGCACAAAACAACTTTCCAGCTAGTGGTTGCTTCTTACCACCGCCACCTCTAAAAACTTACACCCAATTCTCTGTACTAACTCTTGGGTGATGAGATAGGGAGCTGAGGGGGAATCTTGAGGGTTTAGGCCGTCACTCATCTCTCATTCACCACATTGGATAAATCGCCCTGAAAAACGAGAACAGATTTATTCTTTACCCTCTTTTTGTATAGAACAGAAATTTCATGGTTGAGGCGCAGGGGGTGCTCAAGAAGACTTACATTATCCTTCCTTCTTTTAAAAGGGGAGCACTACCACTGGGTACTTGGGTGAGGGTGAAGTTCTTGTGGGCTTTCGGCAAACTAATGACCAAGAGCTTGATGATGTTTGAGGGAGGGTGTGGAGCATTGGGTGTAGGTGTGGAAGGCCATTATCAGCCCCACAATGACACAGTCATTGGTGCTGAACAAGTATTCTCATATGATGGAAACCCTTTCCAGTCCATGAGGTACTGGACCAAACGGTTAGATTTCTGCAAGGCCAAAATTACATTGACATCAGCCGCCTCTGATCCTTCAAACAGTATTGTCTTCGGCACAACTGGGTCCTTTTCCTTAAAATAAGGAAACTTAGAAACATGGAATACGGGGTTTTGTTTCCAATGGGTCAGAAGAGTCAACTTAAACGCTAATTCAATCCTACCTCCACCACATGGGTCCCAGAACATTTGCTCAAAAACTTCAAAGAGGGCACCTTCATATGCAGGTGCCACATATCCAACATGATAGAGTACCCCACCTCGATCTCATGGGCAGGGAGCCATTTCCAGTCCAAAAACCACTTGTAATCTATAATGATTTGATCAGATGCTCCTAAACCAGGGATTGTGTTATCTAAATTTTCTGCACTTGGTCTGACGCAGCATGGACTTCCAGGTGAAGACACAGGCCAGGGTAAACTGAAGGGGTATACCTCAGCATGGCCTTGTAAGGTATTCCCCAATACACATATGGGAGGTGTCACGAATGAGACTGCAACTAGTGCGTCTGATCAATCCTTGACCCTTGATATGGGTGCAACTAACCCCCAAACTGTTAGAGGTTCTGATAATCTGCTCACCATGAATGGGGGCAAATGAGGCCTTTTATAGGCGAGGGCGAGATCAATAATTCTCAGATTAATAGTGATAATGTAATGCGAAATAATTTTTGCCCTGCTGAGATAGAAGAGTTTTTAGATGGAGATGACGTCTACATAGAAAATTTCCTATGAAAAACGATCTCTTTTATACCTTTGGGGTCCAAATTAATTTGAGTTTCGCCAGTGACAAAATGATGAGTGAACTGAATTCTCCTAACATGCCCCTCTGAGACTCAACATTGAATATTACCAAATGGGTCAACATCAATTTCCAGAGTGACTTAAAGCAATGGTGCAAGATGCATTGTAGAAACGCCATCGCTCAAACCCAAATTTGAGAAGCATATTACTGAATTAGATAACACAGGCCTGCATCTTTTGGTTGCATCATGTTTTTTAAGTTTTGATAATGGATTACTATGTATGTTTGTGCGCTGAATCCAAAAATAACCTTAGTTTCTTTCCATCACGTCAGAATTTTTTGCAAATAGCAATTTGCAAATGTAGTATAGGTCAAACAATATCACTAGTATGAGACTTAATGACCAGTGAAGTAGGTTTGTTTTGTATAAACTGTGTTATTTTGAAGCTTATTATAGGCATAATATAATAAAAAAGTATTCAAGGTGGGTCAACCTTGGGACAAATATACCACACCAAGAATTTTTTCTAACCCAGTAGAGGTTTCACATTTATACTATACAAAATAGACATAATATAATAGAATATAGAAATATAGAAAATAAAAAACTCACAATTTTAGTCATTGTGTCAAAATCCTTTTGGACCAACTAAATGTGTTATATATCAAAAAAATCACAAATATAAGATGTACTGACAGATTTATATACATAGGAAATACTGCTATTTGTCAGTTTATGATGAAAAATAATCGTTGACATCATAAACTGGCAGATGGCAGCACGTTTGTCATTAAACATATTGTACATCTGAACTGTCAGTGTTAGAACAACTGTTGGTATATATCTTCCACAATAAAGAGTGTTTGTGTCAGTAGATATATGCTAAAAAGCAAACATAGCATTTGAAATGGCGTCAAAAGGCTGTAAAAAGTCTGCAGATTCCTTTTGTTACATTTGTGGTGAGTTAATGGTGTCAAGGCAAACAAGGCATATAACACCATTTGTGCAACTAGTGTATCTCACGTATTTTGGTGTAAAACTAGGATATCAAGATAAAACTTGGACAGCCCACTATGTTTGCTATACGTGTGTTGAAGCACTGAGATGGTAGTCAAAGGGTGAGCAAAATGCTTTCAGATTTGGCATTCCAAAGGTCTGAAAAAAATCACAAATTCATAGTGATTGTTACTTTTGTTTCACCTGGTGTTAATAGGTTCAATGTAAAGAACTAAAAGAACATCATCTTATAAATCTGCCATCAGCTTTATGTCCTGTCCCTCATGGTCCAGATGTACCAGTGCCTATGCAACCAGAATATTTACCTGAAGTTGATGATTCAGAAATTGATCAAGTGAAGAAACCAAAGATAACAAAGAGGAGTATGAACCTGGGAATTTTGCTCCACAACCAATTACACAAACTGAACTGAACAATTTGATTTGCAACTTACATCTGACCAAAGAGGTTTAGAATTTTTTGGTTCATAGCAAAAAGATAAGAATTTGCTCACAGTTGGTGCTTAATTTCCTGGTTCAAGTACTTAGAAAAGGATTTTATTCCACACTTTTTAGAAGGAGACTTAGTATTCTGAAATGATGTGGTTGAACTGTTTGAGACATTTAACATTCTGTATTAAAGCACAGATTGGAGAATATCTATCAATTCATTGAAATAAAGCCTTAAAGTCTTCTTGCTTCACAACTGAAAAAGGTATGCGTCAACACCTATAGTCATTTTGTATGCTTGAAAAAATAGTACAAAATTTAAAATTTGTTCTCAATAAAATTAATTATGACAATCATAAGTGGATCATACGTGGTGATCTTAAAGTAATATTGATGATCCTTGAACATCAAGGTGGATACAAAACGTTTCCTTGTTTTTTTATGTGAGTGGGATAGCAGAGACAGGGAAATCATTAGAAACAGAAATATTGGCCACAATAAAGCTTCATTAGAACCTAGAGTAAAAATGTGATCCAAAAACCTTTCATTGAGTTGACAAAAGTTCTCATTCCACCTCTACCTATAAAATTAGGATTGATGAAGCAATTTATAAAAGCCTTACCAAAAGATGGTAAACACTTTCAGTAAATTTGTAACAAATTTCCAGCCTTGTCAACTGCAAGCTAAAAGAGGATGTCTATATGGGTCCAGACATTAGAAAACTTTGCAAAGGTGGAAATTTTGAAAAAGAAATGGAAGTTGCTGAAAAAGAAGCCTGAGTCACCTTTAAAGACATAGTAACCAAGTTTCTGGGCAACAAGATGGATCCAAATTTCAAGTCTATTGTTGAGACTATGCTGCAGAAGTACCAAGATTTAGGATGTTCCATGAGTTTGAAAGTTTATTTTCTACATTCACATTTGAACTACTTTCCTGAGAATCTGGGTGCTGTTAGTGGAGAGATAGGTGAGAGATTTCATCAGGACATCAAATAAATGGAAAAGCGTTACCAAGGAAGTTGGAATACTACAATGATGGTGACCTATTGTTGGATGTTGTACCAAGATGATCTAAGAAGATCATATACATGGAAAAGTTGAAACAGAGCATGGCTGGTATAAAAAGATGTCAACATAATGACTAAAACATGAGTTTTTTATTTTCTATATTTCTATATTTTTATATTCTATTATATTATATCTAAATTTTAAATTTATTGCGGGAAAGGCCGACCATGGGACGGACACTTCCGAATATGACTCAGATGAGACAAAACTCAGTACCAGGTGAGGCACCCAAGAGAAGCGATGCTATCTCTTGTTGCCAGCGGGAATGCCACTTATGGGAATGGGGAGGGAACGTGTGTAGGGGGCGTAGCCACTATTGAGCACGTGTGGAGGAAGGGGTCTGATTTGATAAACCAGACTGGGAACCAGGAGGAGACCAGCTGCCGGCGACGTGGTGGGAGATATCCAAACATCTACGCTTGAAAGTGATCCACCAAATGAGACCAGAATCTGTGGACAGCTTCAGGGAGGGTGGGGATGGATCCGGCGATGGCATCCAAGACAATCGTGTGGATAGTCCACATGGCGATTGCAACCACCAGAGCACGAAGGGAGGGTGGGAGGGGGGAGGCCATTGATGAAGCAAACATGTCTCTTGACAGACTGAAGGGATGTGTTTGATCCTGGCCTAGCAAACGTTGGAATTCGCGCCATATTACTTTTGAGGTGAGGCACTTCTCCAGGCGGTGAAACAGCGTTCCATACTGGCCACACACGACACAGGATGAGTGTAAAGCATTAGAGCGCTCAGCTGCACGATACACCCGCCTCAGGCAGCGCCACACATGGGAACGGACTTGAGGCTGCAACAGAGGATGGTGTGGTTATTTCCAGATAGTCTTTTGGGTCTCAGTGGAATAAGGGATGTCCATCATGTCCAGGTAGTCCACCCTGGATAGGACTTGGGGTCGAATGGGGATCACGCCATTATGGATGGGTAGCCCCTGTACCTCTTGTGTGAACTGAGGAGAGGGGCGGCCTCTTCAGGTTGTATGTCCACTAATACGAATTCTCCATTCTGCGCTTCACATGGTGAGTAGGATTCGTTTGTAGTGGGTTTTGGTCCCGTGAGGACCTGTGGCTGATGTGTGTGATGCGAGGTATTTCATCAGGGAGTGGGGGTTTGATGGATTGTTGAGGCCCAAGGCTCGGGAGAAGTTGGAGCGGGCCGCGCAGGACCAGTGTTGGGATGGGAGTGTAGGAGCAGTGACGGCCGCAATCCAGGTGCCTAGGATCTTAGCGGCATGGGCTTTAAAGTCAAGTAGGCCCATGCCACCATGATGATGAGGGCCAAACATGACCTCTAGCCATACTGGTGGAGGGCGGCCTGACCAAAGCCAACCTTGTAGCAAAGCATACAGGGATTTGAAGAAGCCTGGGGAGAAGGGGATGGCGTGGGCTCCTCACAGACTTTGGATAGGAGCATAGAGTTGGCAAGAACAACCCTGCCAGTGAGGGTAGTAGGGTGGGTTCTGAGAGAGGCGATTTGCTTCGTCACGTTGTCCAGTATATGGCCCTCCATTACTGCTGACGCGTATCCTCCTGCCTCCAACCACACGCCCAGATGGCTTACCGGTCCTATGGTAGGTCGCGGCACAATGGGGAGCACCAGTGTAGCGGTGTGTTTTGAGTTAGTAAGGCGTGGACTTGGGCGAGCAGCTGGGCTGGGTTGGGAACTACTTGCTGGGGCCCAGCAGTTCTGAAACCTACCAAGGAGGATGATTTCGGCTTTGGAGGCGTTCAGTGCCGCGTTGCTTACCCGGGAATATTCCTGGATGAGGGCTTCAAGCGCGCGTGCATCTTGATTATTAGACACCCCCACCACGCAATCATCTGCAAATGCCATCATCTTGACTGGGGTTTGGCCTGGCACATGGACCCCAGTGAGTTGGGCATTCACATTTCGCAGTAGTGGGTCAAGGCTGAAGTTGTATAAGAGTGGGCTCAGGGGGTCCCCTTGTCGCAGGCCCCTTTGAGGATGGACTACTTCTGTTAGGAAACCTGGGCCGCGCACAGCCATTGTTGCAGATTCCGTGAGCAGCATCACCCAGTTAATGAAGCGGGGAGGTAGGCGGAATTGTTGGAGGCAGGCCCTAAGGTATTCCCAGTTTACTCTATCATAGGCCTTTTGTTGGTCCAAGAATACAAGTGCCCCAGAGGCTGTGGACTGACACACATTAGCCACAGAGTGCACGTTATCCCAGATCGACCTTCTGGGGATGAAACCGAATTTTTCTGGAGAGATGGTGGCAGGTGCTACAGTCCCTAAATGGTTAGCCATGATTTTTTTAAAATTTTGGTGTCTGTGTTTGTTAGAGAAATGGGGCACCAGTTGGCTAAGTCTAGCCTATCCCCTTTCTTGAATAGTGTGACTGTAAAAGCCTCATGTCCTCCTGGTAGGAGGCGCGTTTCCATCAGGCTTTGGTTGAGTGAGGCTAGCAGCAATGGGGATATGTATTTAAAATATTTTTTGTAGAACTCATATGGAATGCCATCTGGGCCTGGGCATTTTTGGTTTGGCGCACTGCGAATGGTAGTCCATAATTCGTTTGGAGTAATTAAATTCATTATTTCTGGGTATCAGAAAATGGTGCGGATATGAGCTCTGTCGAGAAATTCTGCCATTTTGGCTGGCTGAATTGGTTCAGCTTGGTATAACTCAGAGTAATATCTTTGCATTTCAATTGTCACTTTGGCTGGTGTGTCCACGATAGAATTATCTGATCTTCGCACCTGTGTGCAGGCCACGCTCTGGCGTGGTGCAAAAATTTTTTGAAGAAGTATGCAGTGCACTTGTCGCCTTTAGTGATGCGTGTGGCCCTGTATTGGACACAAACCCGATGTTTGTGTTGCCTTTCAAGTGCGTTGAGGTGGGCTGCTGCCTCCGCCCACTTCTGGCCCCATACAGGGCTATATCCTGAGGCTGGAATGTTGGACTCCAAGTGGGCCAATTCCGCCAGCGCACGCGATATAACTGCTGATGTGGCTCGTGAGCATCTGGATTAGAGATGGCGATAGTGGCGGATGGTGTCTTTTTTGAAAGTTGCCCATGTGGAAATGGGGTCCGCGCAAAACGGTGCAACAAACAATTTTGCCAAAGTTGCCTCTTCCACCCACATGGAAAATCCTGGTGACGCAAGCTCTGGGGGGCAGATTTTGCACCAATGTGGAGCCTTTGCAACTGTGACGGGTAAGTGGTATGTTATCAAGACCAGTTGGTGGTCAGAGAATTCCATTTTCGTTGTTTTGAAGTGGGAGATGTGGGGTTGGAATTTTGCCGGTGCTAGAATAAGGTCAATGTGGGTCATGGACCTTAATTGGCCGTTGTGGATGTGGGTACATGTCATATTTTTGAGCAGTGGGGCATGTCATGGCAGCGTATCCATTAACCCAAGGGTGGCTTTTAGAACGCGTAGTTCTACGTGACCCTGTGGGGCGTGGGGTGAGGGCGGCCACCGGTCCGTTGGTGAGGTTAGCCAACAGTTCATGTCGCTGATTAGGAAAGAATTGGGGGGTAGCGAAAGGGATTTGACCGACAAGAAAAATTCCTGATGCTCTTGCGCACTGTTTGGGGTGTAAATGTTGACAATTGTGAGTGCAACATCAGCCCATGAGAAGGTGACAACGAGCACTCGGTCATTTAGGAATGTTTCTGAAGATGTAAATTTGAAAAAATTGTTTTTCCAAATTAGCACCCCACAGTGCTTCAACCAAAAGGATAGGGATGGCAGGAGCATTGTTTTCCAAGCATCCTCGGAACCTCATGGACAGTGGGTTTCCTGGATGGCCAGGATATCCATGGGTAAATTATTTTGTAAAAAACTCAGTTTCCTAGCCCAGGATGGGGAGGCCTTGAGTCTGGCGATATTCAGCATCTCTAGAGTGAAGGTTTCCCCTTTGCACCTTAGGTGTGAGGGGGTGGCCCCCTGGTCCACCAGCCTCTTCCAGATCCCCATGGGCTTTCACAGCAGCGCGGGTATTAGCAGCAATGCTATTGGGGTTTTTGTTAATTTTTGTGGAAAGAGTCGCATTGGCTTTGGCCTTTGCTTTTTGTTTTCCTGATGTCGGACGAATTTTTTGTGGTGCGGATAAGTTCAGTGCACCATCGAGTGGGGCAAAAAAATTTTTTGGTTGGGATAGGTCCCAAGTCAGTTTCAACTGGGGCTTGGGTGCAGCAATTTGGTGAGATCGAATCTCCCATTGGATCCTCAGATTGAGTGGCCTGTCCGGCTTGGGCCTCCCAATCTGATTGGGTGATGGATTCCCAAGTTGCTTCTGCCGCAAAGGTCTCCATGTCCTCCTGACGTTGTGAGTGTGGGATGGTGGTGGTGACCTTGGCCGCTTCCTTGGCCGTGGCCCTATGGGCCTGCTTGGCCTTCTTCCGTTCTTGTGGGGAGATGGGCTTTACCAATAGGTAGCAGCCTTGTGCTCCCCATGGGAAAGCCTCTTTGGTGCTTGCAGTTGGTTCGTAGTGCGCCTCTCCGCTGGCCATGGCCGCCGAGGGGTGCTCTTGGAATGTAACGCCCTCTTTAATGGGGCACGCGTGTGCCTTATGGCTGAACGCGTCACAGTGGGTGCAAATGGGGGGCGCGCTGTACACTGTTACCCAGAATGGGTGGGTGGTGTGCCCTGCAATATCAATAAAGGTGGAGTGCGGGATCTGGGTTAGGTCCTTCGCGATCTCCTCAGTTGGGGTCAGAACTGCGATGGCTTTGCTGGTGCACAGGTGTGGCATCAGCGTGAAATGTTGCATTTCGAAAGATTGTATTTTGCTGTATATGGCGAGACCATCTTTCATGTGTTGCTCCAAAATGTCACGTTTTACTGTAGTAGGCAAAAAGTCAAACGTGAGGAAAATTTGGTTTGATTTTGTCTATCTGGTGCATTTAGTTTCAACGACTGTTGCCCTTCGGGGAGGTCAACCACTACGCGCACCGCTGCAGCCTCATCTGCTGCTATTTTGCTTTCAAAACCTAGGTCCAGCCAACTGTGCGACATGGAGTGAGGTGCAACATACACTGCAGTCAGGAAAATTTTGTGTACATCTTCACAAAAGTTTTCCCATAGGGCCGTTTTTTGGATGTCCAGATACACATGGACTCCAAATTCCACCGACAAAAGTGGCTGGGAATGTGGCGTATTGATGTACTGGTTGCATCATGCTTGCCACGCGAGTATCTCCGGGGAAATTGTGACCGCCAGTTTTTTTAGATTTTTTTTCTATTCCGCCGGATTCTCCGGGGTTTTCAAACGTTAGAGGCCGCGGGCCTTCCGCCTGCTCCTCTTGCCTTGCTTACTCAACTGCTCCCAGACATGGGCGCAGACTATTCCCCTCTATGAGATTATCAAACTAGATTTAGTCTTGAATTGAATGGGTTGCAAAAGTGTTTGCAACGAGAAAGAAAAGTTTTTATTATATTATATCTATTATAACCCACAAAATAATATCTTTTATTCTAAACAAAACTGTTTCACTCTGTCATTAAGTCTATATTTGTGATAAATTTTGACATGTACTACATTTAGAAAATTGAGATTTTCAAAAAAATCTGATGTGATGGGAAAAAACTAAGGTCATTTTTGGATTCATCGCACAAGCATACATAGGACTTTATCATCAAAAATTGAAAAACAGAACCATTGCAGGCTTGTTTAATTAATCAACTATCACTACTGAGCACAATGAGCAAGACCCAGGAGCAGGACCTAGCACAAAGGCCCTTAAACATCCAAAATCAGGGGTAATTACCGCAAGATGTAGCTCACATATGTAATAATCTTCTGAAATGAGTGAAGTGAAAAAGCAGATGTCAGATAGCGTCTGACTAGTGGATCTTGAAAATCCTCTTATTGAAATCCTAAATTTTAAAGTCTTTTTCATTAAACCATTCACTTATATCCTAAATATCCCCTTGAAGTTCAAAATAATTTGTTTACATTTTATTAATAAACTTTCTGCAAAATCTTAATTTTATTTTTTGTTTGAACTTATGTTGTACCAAGATAGTGATCGCCAGTAACAAGTCTATGATTGAATTTATTGGAAGAAGACACTCTATTGAGGATACCTTGTTGCTGATAACGCCAAGGAAGTGGTTGGAAAGGTTCATTTGATTTACAAAGACCTACATATGTTTAAAAGTGTCAAGAAGTTCTCCATGTGCATGGACAAGGTAACCAAGCAATTGATGCACCAAGGGGTAGTATCTAAGGAGTATTTGGTTAGTTAGAGCAATTTAGATGTTAGCAAAGGTTGTCTGGTGCCAAATATGCATGGAGTAGACCTGTCAGGGGAGCTGCAGATAGAGTTTAGACTGCCTGCCAGTCAGGATGCAAAAGCACCCAAAAGGCAAGCCAGAATTCCAGGTGCATTGCCGCTTGAACAACGTTTAACTATGATGGGAGATAAGTAACAATGGAGTGCTGATGGGCTGCAAATGTAATAACAACCTGCAAGAAACAAGCTGTTGAAGCCTCAGGGATAATGGTCCTGGGTTTAGTGAGTTGCAAGACTCTGGAAAAATCCAGAAAGGCTTTGAAACGAATGGACCGTTTGACTACAGTGGGGATCAAAGTTTTTATTATGACTGGGACAACTTAGCAATATGCATGCCATGGGGACACTTTGCAGATGTCACAGGGGTTCAGCAAAGAAAAATTTGAGCTTAATTAAATAAATTTGAGTGGGGTTGATTTTTTATTATATTTAAAAAAAAAAGAGTCAACCGTCAATTTCTCAGTGCTTTAAAGCTGCTTAAATAGACAATTAGTTTTGGGAATAGCTTTAAAAAAGTGTGGGATTGGTGTCCCTAAGATTTGTTCTAACCTGGCGAGCTTTGAGCGATGAGGGAAATAAACTTATTTTGAACTGACTTCAAATGTATTGGTGGCAGGATGAGTCGCTGTTGGTTTGTCCATGGACGCCCAAATTGAAGATTTACCGTAGTTCAAATGTTAAGCACAACAGCGTCTCACCCAACTGGCAACTAAAAACTCTTAAGGCTACCCCACATAGGGGTGGTCCCAAGAGGTTGAAAACAGGTTTGGGGCGCCCAACTTACCAGCAACCAGTCACTTTGGCATTCATTTGAACAAGCGAGATTCACTTGATAAGGAAATTAATATTTTTGGTGAGGGTTCTAAACTGGCAGAAATATTTGATAATGACTCACTACCATTAGTAAACTCACTAATTATTTGACATTGGGCACTTTTTTCATTGAAGTACATGCCCAAAGACCTTGTTTCTGATGGTTTGGTGCTATTTGGCCTTGATGCCGAAGTCTCATTGCCATTGACTTCATTCAGACCTTACACCCCATGAGGATGTAGACTCTGAAATAGCTTGACACAAATTTCCTTAAATCATAGTACAAATTAATACAAAGTTAATACTGGGATAGGTGGAGGGGTCATCAAAGTAAGTTGTTACCCACCGCTTTTTCTGCCACATGGGCGAGGTCGCCCTGGGAGACAGGAGGGCCAGCTGGACTTCTCTGACCCTTCTTGGATGGGAAAGGGAACGCCATCCAGTCTAAGCAGAGGGGGGCGCTTCCCCAGACTTACATTATCCTTCCCTTTTTCCAAAGGGGAAGCACCATTGGGAAATTGAGTGAGGGCCATATTCTTATGGGCCTTGGGCAATTGATCACCATTAGCGTAGTGATTTTTGGGGAGGTTGGGGAGCATCTGTGTAGGCAGTGTGGAAAGACTTAACAAGCTCAAAGCAGTTGGCACAGTCCTGAGTGCCAATTCAGCTATTTTTGTAAGCCAGATAGTCTTTCCACACGGCTAGGTACAGGACTGAATGACATGATAGTTTGAAGGGTAAGAGGCCCTAAACCTCAGCTTCCTCCGCACATCTGATCATGATGTGATCTGGGTCTGATTGGATCACACCCCTGAATGGGGACAACTGAGAGACATGGAAGTCCAGATGTTGCTTCTAGTGGGGTGGCAATTTCAAGTGGAAGGAGCCATTTCTCAAGACTTCTTCCACCAGATGGGGTCCTGAGCGCTTACTTGCAAACTTACATGATGTCACCTGCAGTGCAAGTGGCATGGGTTGATCATAACTTGTAATTCTTCCTTTATTTAGTGCGCTGAGAGTTGTTTTTAATCTGCAAACCGCTTATAATCCCTTATTGGCTCAGTTAATTGCTCTTGAACCAAGTACTGCGTGACATGAATATGCTGGGCATGTTCAGCTGCAGCTGGTACCTCTGGTCAAAAGTATGTTCCAACCAAAAACGAAAGGTTTTATCTTAAGGTCGCTTCATATGGGGAGAAGCCTGTGGGAACATGTGTTCCATTGTTATATGCAAACTGGGCGAGGGGAAGGACGTCCACCCAGGTATCCTAAGAATCTGAATTGTAACACAGCAGGTATTGTTCCAAGATCTGATTGACCCATTCAGTTTGACCATACAACCTTGGATGGTATGCATTGGAGCAACAAGGCGTGATCAACAAGATTGCCAAGAGCTCATTAAAAAACCATGCTGTAAATTGGGTCCCGTGATCACTGAAAATTTCTTCAGAAGTCCAAACATCAAAAACACATGGCGCACAAATATTTGTGAAGTTTCTTTTGAAGTAATGGCGGAGCAACATGGTACAAACAAGGAGAATTTAGTAAAGTGATCTACGACCACCATGACCACTGTGAATTCATTGGAGCTAGGTGGCTCAACAATAAAGTCCATGGACATCAATGTCCGCAGCCCATCTGCCTGCTGCAAAGGGCGAAGAAGACCATTACTTTCAGACCAGTTTAATTTGGCCTGCATGCAAATCACACAGTTGGTAATCTATGCCGGGACATTCTTGGACAAGCCTGGCCAGGTAAAGTATGTTTCACTAAATTGATGCAATTCTTATTCCTGGGTGACTGACTTAAGGAGGATTGTGATGAGCCTGAATGACTTTGTCCTAGGAGGAGAGAACCCACACCCGTGACCTAAACTAGACGAGCTCCTTAAACAGAAAATAGTGGGAATGCTTGGAGGGAATGAGGGACAACTGCTCCAAAAGTTTCACCCCTTTTGCAAATGCTGTATACGCTTCTAAGACCCTTGAGATCAAAGGTGTGTCTTTAACTAAATCAGCTGCTAAAACTGTGGGAGGGACAATGGCCAAGATTTGAATGTGGGGAATGGCCGTGACAAGATCCGCCTCATCTGAATCAACTGGACAAAGTGCAGAATTGCAACTTAGAAAATTGGGAAGGACATTCAGTGCTCTCTTCACAAACTCTTATTTGAAGTTAATCTGCTTAAATTCTGGTAGGTTTGGGCCTGCTGGTGCGCCAACTTATGTGGCTTGCAGAAATATAGGAGAGCTTGGTGATCTGAATGCACAGTCAATTTATGCTAAGCGCCTTGCAAGAATACCACCAGTTAGTCAAGGCCCAAGCTTCGGCTGCCAACTCCTTGTCATAGATAGCCCAGGATTGCTCAGTGGAAGAAAACTTGTAGTAAAAATAAGGACTAAATGTTTCAACACATCATGCTCTTGGAGCAAGACAGCCCTTACCATGGTGGAAGATGCATCACATGCTACAATATAGGGCTTAGAGGAATCCATGTGCTTAAGGATGGGAGGCTACTAAATCTCTTCCTTAATCAAATTGAATGCATGCAGTACTCAAGCTTCCAGTGAAAGGGAACTTTTTTGCCTGTGAGTGGGTGGAGAGAGTGCTAGCTGTGAGAGCGCGGATAAAAACTTTTTCAGGAATTTGATGGTACCCAAGAAGCTTTTCAATTGCTACTGGGTCATTGGAATTTGCCACTTGCAGATGGCATCCAGTTTGCTGGGCAGAATGGTGTACCAATCTTTCAAGACAATTGTTGCGCTTCTGCCAGATGCACTCACAAGTGGTAGAGTGGGGGAGCTCAACAAAGCGGCTAATGCAGGAAGCTTAGTGCATCATGGTCATCTGAGAGGACAGGGGCTTATAAGATGCAGCGATGGCTAAGACTTTATCAATTTAATAAAATAAAAACTCTGATGAAAATAAGACAAATAAATTATTCACTGAAAAAGTACAAAAAAATAAATTCAGTACTATTTTATAGTACTGTTGAAAATTAATAAGGGACAATGATTTCAAGGAGCAATTCGTCAGTCATTCTTGATTCCCAAGTGGTTTGTCCCTCATCACGTCCCACCTGGAAGGCCAGCTGAGCTTCTTGATCTCCTGATAATAGTTTTGTTGCTTAAGCTAATTAGTGCTAACCTCAAATAGAATCTTTTTAACTGGTCCAGGTTTAAAGTTCAACTTGCTTGCTTCCAGAATAAACAACTGATGAATATATTGGATCTTTGGGACATTAATTATGTATTCATGTGAATGTGGCCTCAGAATTAGGTAAAATATTCGCAAACATAGTTAGAAAAGCTTTTTATCTGAATTTTAAGTAATTCAAGTAATTCCTCAAATTTGATATACAATTAGATGACGTGGGGTCAAACATTAATTCAGAATTATATAAATATTTGATTAGTTTATAGTCAAGTCCAACGTATTAAAATATGCCAGTGTTCTTCCCAGGACAAGGCTTCCACATTGCATAGGGAAGATCCTTAGAGAGCTCCCTCAAGCCTTGTCCAAGGGGATTAAGCTTTGTTCACTTCTAAAAATTAACACAATTAATTTTTGAGGTACTTGTAGTATACTTCTTTTAGAGATTGGCTGGTTAAGCTTATTGGATGACTTTGGCTGATGCATCTTTTCTTGGTCCTCAAAAATGTTTATCTGATAATGATTGGTCAATGTTTGAGCCTGCACAGTTTATTTAGAGAGTCTACGCTAAGTCTTTAAATTAAGGAGAGATGGAGCTATGTGATTGCTATCAGAAGAGTCCAACAGCAGCAGGTTTAACAAATATAATTTAGCAGCCTCAGAGCTTTTGGGCTCCTTAGTGCTCTTGCTTGTAAAGTGGCAGGAATTGGTGGATTTAGTAGGAGGTTATGTATTGATATGGGGCTAAACAGGTGCTTTGAGTTAAACTGGCAAGGTAGGATGAAGTTGTGAGAGTAAACTGCCATAGTAGCTGAGCGAACCAGTGCAATTTCCATCTGGGAGTGAGCTGGTGATAGACAATAACGGCTTGCTTGAGGCGCATATAGCTGAAGAGGTAATATGGGAGCCAGGTATGAGATGTCTTTAATTTGCACCTATGGACAAGCAAGCTTTAAAACGTCAGGAGGCCAAATGTTCCACCGGCAAACAAGCAAGACAATATTTTACAGTGGCGCGGCACTGGGTTAAGAAAATTAAAGCTCGTTACTCAAATAGGTTGATCATTGTCTTTGGGCTATTGACTCAATCATGATCCTTAAACTGAAGCATGGCGCAGGAGAAGTTGGTTATGGCATCATGATCAACCTTGGAATGATTAGTGGGGAATTTCAAGTCTGGCTCCACAGCGTGGTAGGTCTCAGTAAGGTTCTCTCCACTTAGATGGTGGGAACTAACCTAATATCATTAAAGCTGAAAGCGTTTGAGGTGGCATCATAAGAGGTGCGAGATTTAAAGTTGAGGTCAATGGAGCACTCAAATTTGGAAGCGTTCAGAACCTCGTGCAATAAAGTTGATGGCGAAGTGGTTAGTCTTGGTGCAATCTGTGGGGCACAGCTCATCTGAGCTGACAATCTTGTTACCAACTTTGGGGGAAAATCTTGATTCAGATAAATGCTCAGGGGGCGATGCCTTGCTGGTTGGGACAACGGTTTGCCTACCTGAAGTAAGTTCTTGTATTTTATTATTAATTAATTGCTTGACCTTAGATTTCAGGACACTCAAATTAATTTTAGCTCTGGTTTGTCAGGCCCAGAACTATACCAAGCTGAGAGCGGATCATGTAAGATTGATAATTTCTTATAATAATATCTGGCCAATTGTAAGAAAAGAGCCATTGAGATTGATGGGTAACATCTTGCCACCAAGGAGTTATCAAAATTATCGCTACTTGCAAGAAGGTAAGTCCCAAGAGTTTTTTCTAGCGCTTTTGGCATTTATAATGCGCTGGAGGTATTTGGAGCTTACATGGTGTTCTCAATTACTGATGCCATCCATGAGATTAGAAACTAGCTCTTAACTTGTCAAAACATGATTAGATCAGTAATTTTGTCAATATAATTGGCCAAATTGGGCTTTTATAAGTCGCTCTAAGGATCAACCAGCTAATGAGCTTCATTTCCATTTTCTGCTTTAAGACAGAAGATTGGGAAATGAAATTGAAAGGTATATTTGTTTTTTGTCAACTATAGGGTATTATTGTTAGTATTAAAATAAATTGTTTTTATAAGATTTAAGTACTCTATTTTGTTCTTCTTTCTTTGACTGGAGGATGAGTTGTAACTTAACTTATTTCTTTTGGTTTTGTTCAAAGCTGAAAGGTGTTTAATCATAACTTTTTTATCACAGTAGAAAGGGCTCAGCGTCCAATAATCATTCCGTTGAGTAATATCTTCAAATGCTTCTTCTCTCCTAGTTTCCTACATCGTCTTGAAACGTAGAGCTTAATCCTCATAATAAAATATCGCCTTCATTAATGTTTTTCTTCATTATGCTGGCATTTTTGCTCTATAAAATTTCTTTTGAAATTATTCAGGCGTTAACAGGTAATCAAAGGTTTCAGATGACTGGGAGTTTATAAATGCATGAAATCTTCTGGGACAAACTCAAAGGAATTCTTTTAGAGTTAGTCCCCACTTTCCTGTGTCTTGGCCATTTCAGAGGAGGTAAGACAGAAGATCAGAGTCTGGAGTGCTTGCTGTAGAATTGTTCTTACCAAGGGTGAGGGGATCTCCTCAGGGTGCACCCTGGAAGCGCTCCTGTAGTGAGCACCAGATGTCGTGCTTACACTAGATGCATTTGCAGGTGCTAGCATGGGTGATCCCAACATAGAGGCTTATTGCAGGGGTCTTAGTGCATCACAGTTAGCCAAAAGGACAAGGTCTTCATAAGATGCAGCGATTGATGAGACTTTATTCATTGAAATAATATAAAAACTTAGATGAAAACATTATAACAAAATATACACTGAAAAAAGTACTTTATTTGAAATAAATCAGTATTATTTTAATGTACTATTGAATGTAAAAGGGAATCATGATTGCAAGGAGTGAGTCATTTTTCATTATTGATTCCCAAGCGGTTTGTCCCTCATTACATCCCACCTGAAAGGTTAGCTGAGCCTCTTGATCTCAATGATGTTAGTTTTGTAGCATAACTTAAATTGGTATTTTCTCAAGTTAAGGCTCTTCCAGATAGTTCAAGTTTAGAGGTCCAACTTGCTAACTTCTATAATGAACAGATAATAAAGATAATGGGATCTTTGATCCATTAATGATGGATTTATACAAATGTGGCCTCAGAGTTAGGTAAAATATAAAAAAACATAATTAGAAGTCTTTTTATATAAATTTGAAGTAATTTGAGCAATTCATCAAATTTGAAATACAACCTGATGACGTGAAGTCAAGCCATAATTTAGGGCTTATATGAATATTTGAATAGTTTATAGTCAACATCAATTAGTAAAATATGTTGATCTTCTCCCCAGGACAAGGCTTCCACCTTGCATAGGGAGAATCCTGAGAACCATGTTCCACATGAAAATAATCTCCTCACTGAAAAACTTGCAATTGGATGGTTTCACATAAAGGTCTACAATGTTCACCACTGCCAGTACTTCCTACAGATTCTTAACATGCTTCTAAGGAATGAAGAATGCACAAAAAAATTGCTATATGCCACCACAGAGGTGAACCGTAGATCACCAAGAACCTTTTCAATCATACACTTGAACGTGGCTAGGGCGTTCTTTAATCCAAAAAGAATAAGGCGGACAGAAATATTCCACTTCAAGAATGATTTGTCATAAGCTGCTCCTGGACTTCCGCCACCTAAATCTGGTTCAATGAGTTCAAAAGATCAAGCTTAGAATACTCAGTATCTAGAAATCTCCTTGTTAATGGTCTGCTTGAGGGAGTGGGGATAAGCGTCATGAATAATAATGTTGTTTAGATTTCCATAGTTTACACACAAGTGCAATATTCCATCAACCTATTAAATGAAATCTATGGGACGTGATGGGAAGGATTTCTGGAAACCCACCCTCATTTAAGCACATCATCTAGCTACAATTTCAGCGCCTTATCCTCCTGCTTCATGCAGGGATACAACAGACAAGTAATATTAATCACAGACACTATCAAACGGAAATCCAGATCATACTTAGAATGTGGAAGAAGGTGGTTAGCCTTCCCTAAATAGAAAATATCCTTATATGCTACCAACTCAGGGAGAATTGGGCGGAAGGTCTGTGGAAGAAGAAATTGATATAATGGAACTCACCTTCTATACCAATGCCTTGGTATCAATAAGGAGAAACTCCTTCACAACTGGATATCTGCAAAAATAACACATTATAAACCAAGTGATTTTACCTGTTGCAGATGTCACCAACCCAAGCCCATAAGACTGGGAATAGAAGCTCTGGCACCGCAGCAACCCTGTAACAGAAACAAAACTGGCGCTAAAGGGCACCGGATGGTTTACCTTGTATGGACTCATTGGTGCATAGGACGCCCTCAACACTGACGCCCCCATCTCAAGGTCCAAATTTATATCCTGCACGCGTTTCAAACTCATAAACCTTTCCGCTGCTCCCATCTCTATGAGAGCCTCAATCAACATCTTATATGTTCCAACTGAATCTCAAGAAGTAACAAAAAGTAAGCGAAATTATGTTTATTGGTAACAGCGCGGGACACCACCCGCTTAGAAGTGATGGCACCTGAGTTGAGAAGGGAACAGGCAACTTAAGGGGAGATGGGTTCTGCAGCAGGAAGAACCTTGTCGAATTCTGCTTGTAGTACCTCCAAAAACAAAGGCATTAGAGGATTAGAAGTTAATTTTTTTAGGGAACCACCTATGACCTGGTGCCAAGGAATTGGAACATGGATAAATGGATGGGGAGAGGAGGTAGCATCCTCAGGACCTAAGGCACACACCTGACATGTGTCTGGAACATGCACGCTGAGCGGGAGACGCAGTGCCCTCTACCTTGTTGTTCCCAGTCACATTCAAACCGTTGCAGTAGAGAACATTTTTGGTACACTTCCTACCCCAACTTGTTCACTTTTAGCATAAAGCCAGTAGAGGTGGCCGCCACAACCACCTGTTCCAAGGAATCAAATTGAAATTTACAAGAGTGATAGTTAGTGGAAATAGGATCTATAGCGGCACAAAATACTTCATTCACGACTTCCAATGGAAGACCTAGCCCAGGAGCCTGATTATAGAACACTTTAATGAATGAAGGCAGATTTGAGGCTTCTGTGTCCAAAGTAAAAAATCGTAGGAGAGGCGCCAATCTCAAGACTGGCGCCTGGACTACCAAGGATACCAGAGTAATCAAGGGGGTGGATACTCTCATTTGGTTAGCTGAGCGCAAAATCCCATGCACCCAATGGTGGGCATCCCCTTCCATCACAATCAGGAGAGCTACAAACAGTTGGAATCCGTCAGGGGAGGAGGAAGCTACCATATTTGTTGAGAACCGAACCTGTAACTCTATCAGGGCATCTAAAGCCTTGTTTGCCCCTTCCAAGGAAGGAAATGGTAAACTCATCCCCATAGTATGAGCCAAAACTGGAATAAAATCATGAGGGAGAAAATTTTGAGCCAGGAACTTTGCCATCACCTTGTGAAAACATCTGACAAATGCAACAACTGAACATCCATGGAATAATAAACTAAGTACTGATTGCAAGTTCAGCTGGTACAATGATACCATTAATTCACCTAATTCCTGAAGCAGAGCGGATATGGTGGAAACTAATTTCTTATCAATAATGTCATAAAGCTAGGTTCCATTTCACTTTCTCTCTCTTAACAATCACTTTAATTACTACAATTTGATTTGAACAGCAAATTTGGATAATCACACACAGGAGAGGTGGGCGACTTTCTCAATAAAATAATACAACATGGGCGAGTGTTGCGGTGAGCAGTGCGCTTAATGGTGCAACTAAGGGCAAGAAACGCCCTTGAGGGGGACCAGGAACCCAATCCGCAAAGAAATCGCAAACTCAGACACCATCTGGGTTTATGATATTCACTGTAAAGCACGTGCAATATATGTACATTCAGTTCAACCAACCCTTGTCAAAAGTGGAGCTCGGGATCAAACTCTTCCTTAGGGGATGAGTCACCAACCCTGTGGGAGAAAACATGTGAGGCACAGCCCTCTCACTTTTCCCTCACGCGGTGTACGTAGCCACCAACAACATGGGCTGTGGCTGGATCAATATTGGTTTCAAAACAGCCAATGAAGCTGATGCCGCAGCAAAAGTCTGTGTGGAAATTGCCCTCCACGAGGGCAAAAAAAATTGTGCACACTGCACGCACCAGATGGAACAAAGTGAAAACTTTGTTCATCTCTTTCAACTTGCTCCCCACCAAACTTCCTCATAAGGTAATTGAGGAGGAGCTCCGCAAAGGTCTCATGGCCTACGGAGAAATTCAGCAACTCAAATTACAGTGATTTAGCCTGATGCCCAACCTGTACATGGGCAAAGCTATCGCCATAATCAACCCCTTCCCAGAAGTGGAAGAGGACTTATCCAGAAATCCTCACACAGCAGAATTTCACTTTGCAGATGGGGGCCAGTCAGCCGCATTCCGAGTTACACTGAAGCGCGTACCGCCCATTTGCAACCACTGTGGCTCACTGGGCCACAAGGAACACACATGCCCTGTGAAAGAGGGCTTAATGGAAATTGTTTATTGTGAGGAAGCAATGGATGAAGATAATGAGAACTTCTCCAAAATGACTGATGGTCACCACCCACTCCGCTGGGGTGAAGATGGACTATACTCCATCGTGGACCCAATTACAAGCAAACAATGTAAAGCGGCACAAAAAGCCCGCAAGTGAGCAGCAGCTGAAGCGGTGGCACATGCAGAGTCCGCCATTAACCCCAGACTAATTTGGGAGGATATTTTGGATATTCACTGAACCAACCAAACAGAACAATATGCCCAGGTCGAAAATTTTCACAGTAACCTGACCGAGTCACAAAGTGACATCAGTCATGCACATACTGAGGAACACTTCAACTGCAATTTGGGCAAAAATGCGGTGCATAATTCACCAAAGTTGAACCTCAAAAGTACAAAATCCAATCAACAATCCGCATCAAATCAAATCAAATCAACATGAGGCCTGTGTGGGAAAGGTTGATGCAAATGCAAAAAACTGCAATTCCCATGAATCATTGGGTCAGATCAAGGGAACCAACAATGGTAGTGAAAGAGTTGGAGTACAGACGCGGAGCATGGCCAAAATGAGCCACGGTGGAATATGGCTAGAGGGCCCTCCCAACTGCTCCTGAGGTACCACGGGCACCTCAGTGTCAATAGGGACGCTAAACATCACGGGAGCCAGGTCTCATACATCCTAAGCCAAAAAGCTGGAATTCCTGCGAAAACCTCTTATAGACATCTTGGCCATCCAAGAAACTCACTGTCTACAAGGGGAAGAAAGATCCTGGTCAGCCAGGGTCGCACCATCACAATCAGTATGGATGTCTCACAGTGGGGGGATTATCCAAAACAACAAAAATTTAAAATTACAAATTCATCATTACACTTACACAGCTAAGTCCTGGTAGCAACAATCACATGCCAAGAGGAAATAATTTCGATAGCATATGTCTATGCATCATGCACTGCAACTGAGAGAAAACAATTTTTTGAAAACATTCCTACTCTCTCTCCACCCTCCCACCAGATACCATTATGTTAGGCGATTTCAACTGCTGGGATAACCCCGATACAAATTGATGGCCCAATCCCAGGGGATACCCACCTGGACACATTGAATTCCGCACAATGAAGTCATCTCTTGGCTTACAGGATGCTCTCCCCCCAGTTCACCACTCCTTCCTCACATGATGCAGCCTAACATACGCGAGGGAGTGCTCATATTGATGAGTAGCATTGACCACATCCTCATCCTGCAATCCCACCGCCCAAAAATCTCCAAATTTACAACAAAAAAGATCAATTTTTCTGACCACCAATTGGTTATGGTGCAGTTAGCGCCAACCCAATCCCACACACAGGTGTCACCTTGGAGAAAGCTTCAACCGTAAAATATAAAATTGCCCAAGATATCTGACTGGGTCAAAAACGAGGCTACAAACCCAGAATTCACAGTCCCATTCACTTCGGATCCCATCAGAACATGGGAAAATTTCAAAAAGGATTTAATCAACAAAACCTGACATATTGCATCATGTAAGTACACGTGGACATGGCCACAATCAAGTGTACCTTGGCGGAACTAGACCACCTGGAGATAAATACTCTGAGATCTGGCTATAGCCCCAACTGGGGATGCAAATGGGCAGAAATATCTGCCTGACTTAACAATCTCATCTTCAAAAACACCAACACAGAATCAAAGTATCAAACAAAGGTAAGTTCATAAAAGAAGGTGAAACCTGTTTGACATACTTTATCCACCAATTCCACTCAGCAGAAACTGGCCCACATGCACACAGGTCCGCAAGACCAACGGCACTGTGGCAACTGACCCTGAGGAGGTTAAGGCGGGAAGTATACCGTTATTAAACCAAATTATATCGTGAAACGCCAACAGATTCACAAAAATTAAAGAATTTATATAAACTGCCGAGATACAAAGTACACCACCAAATTACAACATACTATCCCTAATTACATGGGAGGAGCTTTGGAGACAATTTGCAGTGCACCACGTAGGAAATGCCCAGGGCCTGATGGGATACCTTACAAATTTTACAGAAAATATTTTCAAAAAATCGCCCCCCTCCTATTGACGTCTATGAACCAGTGCTTGTTGGAAACATGCCTATTACCAGGAGGCCATGAATCCTATGTTATAACCTTGTAAAAAGGGTGACAAGTTGGACCTAGCCAACTGGCGCCCAATTGCACTCTCCAACACTGATACAAAAATTCTAACAAAAGTTTTAGCAGCTAGATTAGGCGCAATTACATCTGACATCCTATCACCCAACCAGTTTGGGTTTATACCAGGGCGTTCAATCTGGAACACATTCACCCTGTTTCAAACATTTGCCAATCAAAGCAACTGGTGCCCTGGTCTTCTTGGATCAGGAAAAGGCGTATGACCGTGTTAGCTGGCCATATCTAAAAGAATGTCTACTTGCCTTCAAACTCCCACCAAGAATTGTAAAATGGGCGATGCTCCTAACAGAATCTGCAACCATGGCTGATGCGGCCCTGGATTCCTAACAAACAAGATTAAACCACACAGAGGGCTCAAACAAGGGGGATTCCCTCAGCCCACTGCTATACAATTTCAGCTTTGACTTACTCCTCCGAGTAACTGACTCACGTCTCATGGGGATAACCGCACAAGGACAACCAACAGTTAAGATACTGGCCTTTGCGGATGACTGCATAACAGGTATAGCAAATAATGAAGAAGACTGACGGCTGGAACGTACTCTAAAGGAATATTCCAAGGTGAGCAATGCATCGCTCAACAAAGGAAGACAGAAATCATCCTCTTAGGCAAGTACACAAACAACTGGGCCACAACATCAGAACCTCATACCAACACACAAAGAAAAAACCCAATTATTTTACTCTTTGCAACACCTCCCACCACCACTCCTGTCTGACACCTTGGAATTTGGCTAGAATCAGGGATATGCTAACGAGACAATGGAAAGTAACCTGTTACAACGGGTATCCAAACGCGTCGCCCCCCCAAGGGAAGAATCCCAGGATTAACAGGGCGAGTTACAGTTGCTAACTCGCTCATCATCCCAATACTATAATGGTACCCAGCCACGCGATTGCCTTCTCACCTACCTTTATAACTTTAATCCGCGCGCTTATTCAGGGCTGGCTGTGGCTGGCTCTCACCCTCCTATACGGATGGAAACACTATTTGGCCCACACTTAAGCGGAGGCATGGGAATATATGGATTTTTGAAGGCCACGCCAATCACATCCTAGGTACCTGGATAAAGAAATCCTTGCTCCAGACCTCCCACAACAACATTGGTCCAGAGCATTAAGGACTAACTTCACAGGCGCTCAAATTAACCAACCCACATAGTCCACCCAGACTACTTTCATATCTTGCCAAGCACCCTACTGCAATGGGTTTGCATGGAACCTCCCTCATTTCAAACAAATCCTCTGAAATATCCGCTGTATGGGATGGACCATAGAGAACACGAGTACTATACAGGGAAGGGGACAACCCAGCCCCAGTTCAAATTAAGAAACCCATAAAACCACCCAGAGAGAGATATGCTCGCAACAACCCCAAACATAGCTAGGATAGAATACCTAGATACGTTAGACATTCCCTATGATTTAACCACACAGAAAGAAGTGTGGAAAATGACTCACCACCCACTCCTACAGCCGAGGATAAGAGAAAAAGCCTGGCGCTGTCTGAGAAAGACCTATAGGACGGCGGACCGCTCCAACTCCCACAAAACATGTGCAGTATGTGGAGGAGGGATCCCTACATCACCGCCTAGAAACATGCCCCCCAACCTAAGCTCTATGGCAGAAAGTCGCACGCCTGCTTAAGATCAAAATGAACAGCAATTCTCGAAATCTAAGAGCATCTTCATGCTCCAGATCAAGTCACCAATCCTATCTACCCTCCACTCTCTCTAATATTACCCATTGCAATGTGGACAATCCACACACAATTTCATTAGATGCGTTCAAGGCACGGTGTCAACCATTCATGGGGTTATTAACATATTCCATGTCCACTTACTGGAGCACTTCCAAGCCTGGCTCTATGGATATATGAAACCAAAGAAAAAAGCGCTTATAGAATCATGGTTCCCACTCTGGTTCCTCCAAACAGACCCTTTCCTTCACACCTACTCCATAGCAGGGGAAACCCCTCGGAGTAATGCACCAACCCCCCATACCTGGCAGTCCCGCTGGCAACAGGGGTAACTTGAGTACCCTGGGGTGCCCAATTTTTATATTTGTCAGTTACTTCCTTAGTTTTACATATATTCGGTAATGTCTGTCCCCTGGTCAGCTTACTTCAGTTAAATAAAAGAAAATGTCATAAAGCTAGCTAATAAAGTTTAGACCAGACAGGACGGGTAAGTGGAACCCAGAATACAATCCAGAATACCAGTGGTATAACTATTCATATAAGTTGATTCTTGTAGAAGAGGTATATAACTGAGGGACAATGATTAACAATCACTGTACTAGCATGCCAAACTTAACCACACATTTTGGAGCGTAGTGGATGCAGATTCCTGTCATGGTTGAGAATGACATCATCCTTGGGACCAACGTTAGAGACAAAGATGCTTGCAGGGAGGCCAAGAAGGTTAAATTAGCAGGACTCTTTGACCTCAAGAATACCATAGACCTTCTCTGGGTTAGGGCCAAATATGCCCAAGTTGGTCCTATGGGAGCAAGCAAAGTTTGGCCCTGTATGAGAGTAGGGGCGTTAAACAAACTAGCTTTATTACAACGGAAAACGGTTTTCTTCAGTTTAGGGTAAATGGGGTTTTAAAACCCATTCGGTTTCACATTATCCAGCTTGGGTTGGCCATTTTTACAATCAATTACCCAAGGTTGGTCAATTACTCAATATAGCATTTTGCCCAATGGAAGCGTGCACCTATTGGCGCGCCTTGGCTTAGACCCACTTCCCTCAATTGATTGTTTTGCCAAACCTCCTTAGATTTCCCATGTTGAGACCACTCTTCCTTGTTGGTCAACTTCTCATTATCAAGAATCACTCACTAAGAGCATCTTTTTTCCATATTTATGATCTCTCTTGGACATCCTGTGCGCATACCTCTTCGCAGAGGTCTCACACTATGTTAACCTTGCCATTTTACATTTTATTAAATTATCCCCTTATGCACCGTTGGTCCGCCCTGGTTCTCTCCAACCTGGGATGACTATACCTACTTACTTTGTGCACCGCGTCAGTTTTGATTAGTTATTTCCCCAAACAATTGTACTCTCTACTTGAGTTATTTCTTGCTCTAGCACCCTCTGCTGGGCTCTAGTAACTTTTGTTTTAGCGACTAGTTTTCTAGCATTGGCCCTATGCACCATGCATTACTATGCTGGGAACAGGAGAGCTATAGACACTCTCCTTACATTAGTCAACCAACCACTTTATTTTATGTGCACGAACATCTTCTGTGTGGGACTTTTACAAAGCGTAAACAGTATGCGCCAGCTTTGGGCTTCAGCTGTGGTCAGCCGCTCTGCTGCTTCTTCCTTTTCCTGAAGTTTGGAGCATCTCGGCGTTATTTTAGCTGCCCCCAACTTGAAAGTACCCACCCTTCATGTTCATACCTGGTGGATATGAACGCTTTGTGATCCAGAAGTCATGATTCCTCAATTTCTGCCAAAATTTACAAATTCAATTTAAACAAACGGGTTTTACTTAGGCGCACTTTCATATAATGCTGGCGGAATCTTCAAAGCTGGCCCTGGGTGTAACAAACGGGGCTCCCAAGGCCCAGCCCGCCACCAGCCCTAAAAATCCACCCCCATATATGGCCATACCAACTCCATATGGTCCTGTCCTACTGGACGGCCTTACTGGGCATACCAGGCCGAGGTGCGGTGCACCAGCCTTTGTTGCCATGGGCCCCCAGGCCAAGGTGCATCCCTACAGCCTCTGTCACCTCAGGGGTTACCTGGCTGAGGTGCAGCCAACCAGCCTCTGTCACCTCAGGCCACTCTGGCTCCTTCCCCTCTTACCAGGGAAAGGCCACTCTCAAGTGTAACCTGGCGCATCCACCCCCTTCCTCTCCTCCTTATCGCACTGCCATCTGCACCCCTAATCCTTATTTTAAATAAATAAAATTAAATAAAACGGATCAAGAAAATAGCGGCTTTTACTGGGGCAGACTCGAAGTCAGAATAGAATTTCATTACTGAGGTCCATCAGGGCTGACCTCAGATTGAAATACTACCAAAAAAGGCTTAATGAATTGGAGGTAATGAGGGGCGCAAAAAGCCTCTGGAATTGATGGCATCCAGGCAACTCAATGGTGAATTGGAGGGGAACCTCAGAATGACAACCAATCAAATAAATTATTTATCTAAAATTTTATTCCATTATTGACCCAAATAGGAAAATCCTAATTGGAATAATGGAAATACAACTATCAACACACACAAATCTCATAATCTCCACCTTATGAGATTCATGTAACAATTGTTGATCATTATACTGGGGTGATGGCCTTGGATAACTTCGGTCAATCTGTTGCTGTTATTGGAATAGGGCCGTTTGCATCTAAAAAGTGCGCTTTATAATGAAAACTTACATACACCTCTGAATCATATTTGTTCTCATATGGCTCAGAGATGGAACATACTCCTATGTATCAAATCACCCCTGAAAACCCCTTTTTGACCTCTTCTATGATTTGCAGCACTCAGGAGGCTGAAAAAGAGCTGCGTTTACAATACAAAAATGTTTAATCCCCTTCTGAAGATATGGTGGGATATGTGGCCTCAGTAGTAAGAGTGGCCAAATATCACTCCCCATTCTTTGATTCAAAAATATACCAGGGTGACATGTTAATGCCAGATGATGAGTTTGTTGGTGATGTTCTGGCGCTGTCTGCTATAAATAAAGACCATTCCGGGTATTTTCTACTGACTGCTACCCTTTCCTCCCTTTAGGGAAATTTAGCCCTACTATTCTGGTGGATACTGGAGCCTCTAAAACTTTATGGACCAAAGCCTAGCCAACTACCTTGAGCTGAGTTACTTGCCAGGTGGTATGGTTAGGGGAGGGGCGTCCTAAGGTATTCCCATTCTGAAGGACATTGGGACAGTGTCTATTAGGTTAGCAAGTACCACTTGTTCAATCACTTCTAAGCTATCAAAATCCTCTTTTTTTTAGTACTAGATGGTCCCAACCCGGGGGATTCAAAATCCTCTTTTACCCTATCATTTTGGGTGTGGAGTGGTGGCGGGAGTTTGACGTCAGAATCAACCTGAAAGAGAATACCCTATCCCTTACAATAAAGAATGGTCGCACATTATTTGTTCCTTTGTGTGAAGCTAACGTTCAGGGCGAATTGCCCCGCTGGCCCCACCTTCACACCCTTAGCCTTGC
This sequence comes from Massospora cicadina, assembly GCA_022478985.1. Taxonomy (NCBI): domain Eukaryota; kingdom Fungi; phylum Entomophthoromycota; class Entomophthoromycetes; order Entomophthorales; family Entomophthoraceae; genus Massospora; species Massospora cicadina. The sequence continues at coordinate 72,536 of JAKSZP010015868.1, read as the reverse complement.
CCCTATGGTGAAGCCCACCAAAAAAGGTTCCTCTACCTTCTTGCTTGGAGGGCTTGGAATCTTCCTTTGATGCAGCATCCGCCAACGCACTCCCTGAGCACTCCAAGTTCAATTGTTACTTTAAGCTCACGGTGAATCTGGTGCATATATCTTCCCCCATTTACTCATTTACCGTCCAGGAGGAAGAGGCGTCAGATGTGTGGGTGAAGGAACAGTTAGTCAAAGGCACGATTTTTCCATGTACCTCCCCTGTATGCTCCCCACTTCTCTTTGTTGAGAAGGCTGATGGTACTCTACGCCCATGCGTAGACTATGTTAACCTTAACAACGTCACTGTACTAGACCTCCATCTCATCCCAATGAATTCGCAGATTGCACGTTGTGTGGAGAAGGCGAAGGTCTTCTCAAAGTTGGATTGTCTCAATGCGTTCAATCAGATTTGAATAAAAAAGTGACAAGAATGATTTACCACATTCTGTACCAGAAAAGGGATTTTTTAGTTTTGGGTCATGCCCTTTGGGCTTAAGAATGCCCCTGATATCTTTCAATGATGTATTGATGCAGTGTTGGGGACTTGTTAGGGGTATGCGCGGTTGCCTACATGGACGATATCCTAGTGTTTTCCCCTGATCACGAGTCCCATGTGGTACACCTTTGGCAAGTGTTGAGAGGTTAAGGGCAGCCTGGCTTACGCTAAAGATCAGCAAGTGTGAATTCTTTAAGTCCCAGGTCACTTTTATGGGCAACGTCATGTTTGACCAAGGACATACGATAACTCCAGAAAAGGAGAAGGCTATTTATTAGTGGCCCACCCCATTTCAGTCAAGGAATTGAGGAGCTTTTTGGGGACGTGTACATTCCTCAAGAAGTTCACTCCCAAACTTTCCGAGGTGGCAGCACCCTTATATAAGGCTAGCAGTGCAAAGGTGCTTCAGTGTACCCCCGTCTTAAAAAAACTTTCCAAGCTGTGGAGTGCACCCTGTTGTCCACGTATGTCCTTTGCCATGTCAACCCTTCTGTTAACTTTTTGGCAGATATGGTCTATTTCCGCCAAAATGAATTGTGCAGGGTTTATCCCACTGAGCAACAGCCAAACAATATGGAGATTGTTAACCTCAATTAAACGTAATAACTTGTTATATAAAGTTAGGAGGCAAACGCCCCAACTACACTACTTCTATTTAATATAAAATATGCAGCAGATCCTCTCTGCTCTCGCTCACTCTTCTTCTTCTGCTAAAAAGCTCTTCCCTTGATCATCTCATCCTGCTTATATTGTAACAATTTTGGATGATATTACTTTCACGGCTTAGTAGCTCAATTCGCCATATCTCATTTAAATTATCAAATAATCCAATATCGCCTCATTTCAAAGCGCTTAAATTATCATTACTGGTTTGATTTCAACGGCTTCCATTAATTTCGCTGGATGATCTCAGGCTTATCATCCAGTCATATCAAATTCATAACACCTTTAAAAAAGTTCATTGTGTCTACTGATGCCTCCAACTTCACCATTTTTGCTGCCTTGTTACAAGTAGGTGAAGATGGGATAGAGCATCCAGTGGGATATGTTCTAGGAAAATGTCTCTTCCTGAGTTTAGTTTACGCTGTTTATGACAAAGAGTTACTAGCAGTGGTGGAGGCGCTGACTTATTGGCATTACCACTTGAACAGCTCCTCCCAACCTCTCCATGTACGTACAGATCACCGTGCCTTGCTGTATTACCTCGCCCCTCATTTCCTAACCCCACAGAGGCCCATTGGCATGATACCCTTGCCAATTTTCATTTTCTTATGAGTTCACCAAGGGCAAGGATAACGGTTTGGCGGATGCTTTAAGTTGCAACCCTTCTTTAGCTCCTGATCCAAAGGAGGTATAGATTCATAACACCCAGTTGATGATTTCACCAGGTAAGAATGAATCTCATCTTTCCGCTTCCTCAGCCAACATGCCAGCACTTGCACCTCTGGAAAATGCGGAGGAATACAGTATGTTCAGAAAGGTAGTCCTTTCTCAGCCGCTATCAGCTGAATATACTATGTTACTTGCTAAGTGCGAGTTGAATCAGGAGGACTTATCCAGGGGTTATCATGTAAAGAATGAGATTATGTGTGGTTTCAGGGGCGCCTATGGACTCCTGCTGGACCACCGCGCCTGGAAATCATCTGGGACCATCATGATAGACTCACCGTTGTTAATTTTTGGAAATCAAAGACCTTGGATTTAATATGACACACCTACAATTGGAAGGGCTTGCCTGCTCAGGTGGGACGGTATTGTAAAGAGTGCTTGATCTGCAATCAAATGAAACCAAATCTTCAATCTCTAGTGGGGTTGCTGGTACCATTCCAGAAAGCTGAAGGGCCCTGGACTTCCCTATCGGCGGAATTCATTGTGATAAGACCTGTCTCTGATGGTTATGATGCCATCATGGTGGTGGTGACCATTTTACAAAGCTCGCCCGCTTTATTCCTTGCAGAATTACAATAACCAGGGCTGAGAGGGCTAGGCTCTTCATCACTCATGTGTTTGCGCTTCATGGGGGTTCCCCCAAGAAATTATCAGTGACCGGGACCCCATTTTACCTTCATCTTTTGGAAAGAGTTGTGTAAGGCTCTTCAGATTTGCCCCTGCCATTCAACTACCTATCACCCCCAATCAGATGGGCAGACTGAACGAGTGAACTAGTGCTTGGAACAGTTCCTGCTGTGTTACACCACCGCGGATCATTAAGATTGGGTTTCTCACCTTCCGATGGCCCAATTTAGCTACAACAACACTTTTCATGCATCGATTGGTTATTCCCCATATCATCATAGTTTTAACCCCGCCTTTAACATAGAGCTTAGCTGTGGATCTAAAGTTGAAACGATGGTGGACTTTTCTAAGACTATCAAGAAGGTCCACCAGAGGGTTTCCACAAGTTTGGAGGCGGCAATGAAAGTTTATAAAGAGAATGCTGATGGTAAGCACTGAGTGGGTCCAGTGTATAAGTAAGGGGATCTCGTGATGCTTGATGCTCATAACATCCCTTTCAAGATTTCAATATGACTGGGCGATAAGCTAGTGTTCTAGTGAATCACTAATTAGATGTGAAGCAAGCTCCAAGGGCGAGTAATAGGTTAGAGCAATGCGAGGTGACTTGATTGGATCACTTGGGGTTCAGTAATTGAGGAAATTCCATTGAAGCCTCACGGGTTGAACAAGTTTGACATTTAATTTTTAATTTATTGTGAGGAAGGCCGACCATGGGATGGACGCTTCCAAATTTGACCCAAAAGCGACAAAACTTAGTAACAGGGAAGGCACCCCAGAGAAGCTATGATATCTCTTGTTGCCAGCGGGAACGCCACTTATGGGGAGGGGGAGGTAACGTTTAAAGGGGCCGTAGCCACAATTGAACGTGTGGAGGAAAGGGTCTGATTTGATGAACCAAACTGGGAACCATGAGGAGACCAGCTGTCAGCGACGTGGTGGGAGGTATCCAAACATCCACGCCTGAAAGTGGTCCACCAAATGAGACTGGAATCTGTGGACAGCTTCTGGGAGGGTGGGGGTGGAGCCTGCGATGGCATTCAAGACAATCGTATGGATAGTCCACATGGCGATTGCAACCACCAGAGCACGGAGGGAGGGTGGAAGGTGGGAGGCCATTGATAAAGCAAACATATATCTTGACAGACTGAAGGGATGTGTTTGATCCTGGCCCAGCAGACGTTAAACTTCGCGCCATATCACTTTAGAGGTAGGACACTTCTCCAGGCGGTGGAACAGCGTTCCATACTGGCCACACACGACGCAGGATGAGTGTAAAGCGTTAGAGCGCTCAGCCATATGGTACACCCGCCTCAGGCAGTGCCACACATGGGAACAGATTTTAGGCTGCAACAGAGGATGGTGTGCGTATTTCCAAATAGATTTTTGGGTCTCAATGGAGTAAGGGATGTCCATCATGTCCAGGTAGTCCACCCTGGATAGGACATGGGGCTTTGTGGGGATCACGCCATCTTGGATGGGTAGCCCCTGTACCTCTTGTGTGAACTGAGGAGAGGGGCGGCCTCTCTGGGCTCTGTGTCCGCTGATATGAATTCTCCACTCAGCGCTCCGCATGGAGAGGAGGATTCGTTTGTAGTGGGTTTTAGTCCCGTGAGGACCTGTGGCCGATGGGTGTGAAGCCAGGTATTTCATCAGGGAGTGAGGGTTCGATGGATTGTTGAGGCCCAAGGCGCGGGAGAAGTTGGAGCGGGCCGCGCGGGACCAGTGTTGGGAGAGGAGCGTAGGGGCGGTGACTGCCGCAATCCAGGTGCCCAGGATCTTGGCAGCATGGGCTTTGAAGTCAAGCAGCACCCATGCCACCATGATGATGAGGGCCAAACATGACCTCTAGCCGTACTGGTGGTGGGCGGCCTGATCAAAGCCATCCTTGCAGCAGGGCATACAAGGATTTGAAAAAGCTTGGGGGAGAAGGGGATGGCGTGGGCTCCAAACCAGACTTTGGAGAGGAGCATAGAGTTGGCTAAAACAACCCTGCCAGTAAGGGAAGTAGGGTGGACTCTGAGGGAGGCGATGCGCTTCATCACGTTGTCTAGAATATGACTCTCCATTACTGCTGATGCGTACCCACCTGCCTCCACCCACACGCCCAGATGGCGGACCAGCCCTATGGTAGGGCGTGGCACGAAGGGGAACACCAGTGGGGCGGTGTAGGGTGAGCTGGGAGGGCGAGCACATGTGTGAGCAGATGGGCTGGGCTGGGCACTGGTTGCTGGGGCCCAGCAGGTTTGATACTGACCAAGGAGGATGATTTCGGTTTTGGAAGCATTCAGTGCAGCGTTACTTACCCGGGAATACTCCTGGATGAGAGCTTCAAGTGCGCGTGCATCTTTATTATTGGACACCCCAACCACACAGTCATCTGCAAACTGCATCATCTTGACTGGGGCTTGGCCTGGCACATGGACCCCAGTGAGTTGGGCATTCACATTTCGAAGTAGTGGGTCAAGGCTGAAGTTGTATAAGAGTGGGCTAAGGGGGTCCCCTTGTCACAAGCCCCTTTGAGGGCGGACTACTTTCTTTATGAAGCCAGGGCCACGCACTGCCATTGTTGCAGATTCCATGAGCAGCATTACCCTGTTGATGAAGCGAGGGGGTAGGCGGAATTGATGGAAGCAGGCCCTGAGGTATTCCCAGTTTACTCTATCATAGGCCTTCTGTTGGTCCAAGAATACAAGTGTCCCAGAGGCTGTGGACTGACATGCATTAGCCACAGAGTGCACGTTATCCCAAATCGACCTTCTGGGTATGAAACCAGGTTGTTCTGGGGAGATGGTGGCCAATGCTACAGTCCCTAAACGGTTAGCCATGATCTTTGTTAAAATTTCAGTGTCTGTGTTAGTTAAAGAAATGGGGCGCCAGTTGGCTAAGTCTAGCTTGTCCCCTTTCTTGAAGAGTGTGATGGTGAAGGCCTCTTGTCCTCCTGGTAGGAGGCGCATTTCCAGAAGGCTCTGGTTAAGTGAGGCAAGCAGTAGTGGGGATATATATTTGAAGTACTTTTATAGAATTCATATAGAATGCCATCTGGGCCTGGGCATTTCCGGTTTGGTGCACCGCGGATGGCAGTCCATAATTTGTTTGGAGTAACCAAATTCATTATTTCCGGGTATTAAGAAATGGTGCAGATGTGGGTTTGGTCAAGAAATTCTGCCACTTTGGCCAGCTGGATTGGATTTGATTGGTAAAAATCAGAGTAATACTTTTGTATTTTGATTGCCACTTCAGCTGGCATATCCGCAATGGAATCATCCGATCTTTGCACCTGTGTGCAGGCCACACTCTGTCATGGTGCAAATTTTTTTTAAAAAAATATGCGGTGCACTTGTCGCCCTCTGTAATGTGTTTGGCCCTGTACTAAACACAAACCCGATGTTTATGTTGCCTTTTGAGTGCGTTGAGGTGGGTGGCTGCCTCCGCCCACTTCCAGCCCCATGTAGGGCTGTATCCTATGGGCTGGGATATTGGACTCCAGGTGTGCCAACTCTGCCAGAGCGCATGAGATGACAGCTGATTTGGCTCATGAGCGTCGGGAGGAGAGGTGGCAAGAGTGGCGGATGGTATCCTCTTTGAAGACTGCCCATGTGGAGATGGGGTCCGCGCAAAATGGTGTAACAAACTCTTTTCCAAAGTTGCTGATTTCACCCAAGTGGAAAATCCTGGCGACGCAAGTTTGGGCGGGCAGAGTTTGCACCAATGTGGGGCCTTAGCCACTGTGACAGGTAGGTGGTAGGTTATTGAGACCAGCCAGTGGTTAGAGAATTCAATTTTTGTTGTTTTGAAGTAGGATATGTGGGGTTGGAATTTCGCCGGCGCAAGGATAAGGTCTATGCGGGTCATGGACCTTAATTGGCCGTTGTGGATGTGGGGTCGCATCATGTTTTTGAGCAGCGGGGCTCGCCGCGGCAGTGCATCCATTAGCCCAAAGGGTGGCCTTTAGAACGTAAAGTTCTACATGACCCTGGGGGGCATGGGAGGAGGAAGGCCAACACTCCGTTGGTGTTTAGCCAACAGTTCATATCGCCAACTACAAAAGGGTCTGGGGGTAACGGGAGGGATTTGACCAATGAGAAAAATTCCCAACGTTCTCATGCACAGGTTGTGGCGTAGATGTTGGCAAGGCGTGTGCCACGTCAGCCCACAAGAAAGTGACAATGAGGACTCAGCCATTGAGGAAGGATTCTGACAATAAAGATTTGAAAAAATTGTTTTTCCAAACTAGCACCCCACAGTGCTCTGACCAAAAGGATAGGGATGGGAGGAGCATGGTTTTCCAAGCATTCTCAGAACCTCGTGGACAGTGGGACTCCTGGATGGCCAGGATATCCACGGGAAAATTTTTTGTAAAAAACTCAGTTTCCTAGCCCAGGATGTTGAGGCCTTGAGTCGAGCGATATTCAACATCCCTAAAGTGAAGGTTTTTACCCCATCGCATCTTAGGTGTGAGGGTGGGCACCCAGGCCCACTAGCCTCCTCTAGATCCTCACGGGCCTTCACAGCAGCATGGGTGTTTGCAGCAATGCTATCAGTAGTTTTGTTGATTTTAGCAGAAAGGTTTGCGTTGGCTTTGGCCTTCACTTTTTGTTTTTCCAACGTTGGACGAATTTTTTTTTGCGGTGCAGATGAGTTCACTGCACAATTGAGTGGGTCAAAAAAAAATTTCAGGTAGGTTGGAGACCAAGTCAGTTTCAACCGGAGCTTGGTTGCAAAGATTGGGTGAAATTGAGTAACCCATATGATCCTCAGATTGGGTGGCCCAATTGGCATGGGCTTCCAAATATGATTGGTTGATGGATTCCCAAGTTGCTTCTGCCGCGAAGGCTTTGATGTCCTCCTGGCGTTGGGAGTGTGGGATAGCAGTGGTGATTTTGGCTGCTTCATTGGCCGCGGCCCTGCGGGCCTGCTTGGCCTTCTTCCATTCTTGCGAGGAAATAGGTTTTACCAGTAGGTAGCAACCTTGTGCTCCCCACAGGAAAGCCTCTTTGGTGCTTGCGGTTGATTCATAGTGCGCCTCTCTGCTGGCCATGGCCGCTGAGGGGTGCTCTTGGAATGTGATGCCCTTCTTGGTGGGGCATACATGTGCCTTATGGCCAAACGTGTCACAGTGGGTGCAGATGGGGGGCGCGCTGTCCACGGTTACCTGGATAGGGTGGGTGGTATGCCCTTCAATATTGATATATGTGGAGTGCGGGACCTGGTAGGTCCTTCGTGATCTCCTCAGTTGGGGTCAGAACTGTGATGGCTTTGCTGGTGCACAGGTGTGGCATCAGCGTAAAGCATTGCATCTTGAAAGATTGTATTTCGCTGTAAACGGTGAGACCATCTTTCAGGTGCTGATCCAAAATGGCAAATTTTACCGTAGTAGGCAAAAAGTCAAACGTGAGGAAAATTTGGTTTGATTTTGTCCATCTGGTGCATTTGGTTTTGACAACCCATCGCCCTTCGGGGAGGTTGATCACTATGCGCACCGCAGAAGCTTCATATGCTGCCTCCTTGTTTTTGAAACTGAGGTCCAGCCAACTGCATGACATGGAGTGAGGTGCGACGTACACCACGGTTGGGAAAAAAGTGTGCACATCCCCACAAAATTTTTCCCATAGAGCTGTTTTTTGGATGTCCAGAAACACACATACTCCATATTCCACCAAAAAAGAGTGGTTGGGAGTGTGGCGTGTTAATGTACTGGTTGCATCGCGCTTGCCAAGCGAGGATTTCTGGGGAAATAGTGACCACCAGTTTTTTTTTAAATTTTTTTTCTATTCCGCCAGTTTCTCTGGGGCGTTTTCAAACGTTTGAGGCCGCGGGCCTACCACCTGCTCCTCTTACCTTACTTGACCAACTGCTCCCTGACATGGGCGCAGACTAATCTCCTCTGTGAGATTATTAAACTAGAATCAGACTTGAATTGAATAAGTTTCAAAAGTGATTGCAACGAGAGAGAAACAAATTTGACATTGATAGCAAATCAAGAATTACTAAGTGAAATGTGTCAAATCCGTTGAGGAATACTGAGGGTTATAGGTTGAGCGAGAGAGAGAATGATGGAGAGGTTTTTCTAGTATAAGAAAGAAGAAGTGAGTAGGAATAAGTAGAGAACGTAAGCAGAGAGGGGCTGTTAGATCATATTAAAATAAATAGTAGCGACATTGGAGCAATTGTCTCATATTTTTATATATAAGTTTATTACATTTAATTGAGGGACCAACGATCTCCATATCATTTTGCCATTACTCAGTGGGCTAAACCCTGCGCAATTTGTTCAGCGGAAATAAGCCATATCCGCCAAAAAGTTAATAGTGGTGCTCACTACAGGGGGCCCACTGATCAACTAATTACAACTTCATTAATTGTACCTATGGCGCAACCAGATTGATTTGATGGGGTACTACCCCCAGTAATTGAAATAACTCACTATGGGGAACTGAAGCTTGCTTTGGATTCCTTACTTCAGGCGCAAAAAGCGCTTTTTCATGAGAATAATAATATTACTGACAATCACAACCATGCCTTCTGCCAATGTCATGGAAATGGCAGAAGAAGTTTAGACCGGCCTGCCAGTCAGGATGCGTGAGCACCCAAAAGCAAGCCAGAATGCCAGAGGCATTGCTGACCATACGACTTGGTATGGAGCTAAGAAACGTGATACCACAAAGTGGTGGTGCAAAAACAGGGTGAGGAGTATCCTGATGACAAACCACACTGAATCCATTCCCAACTCAGTGGTTCTAGTTGTAGGGGGTGGGATTACTGGGATAGTTTTGACGAGATTCTTGGCATGTGAGGGCATCTCATTGTGGGTGACAAGGAGATGGATTCTTTCTTTCCATTGATGGACATAGGGCCATAAGATCCCCATGTATTGCTGCTGGAAGTTCGTAAGAACAGGGTTTTAGAGCCAAAAATATTGGACTCGCTGGGCCCAATCAGTGATAGAGGGAGCCATGGTGACCAAAAGAATTGGTAAAGCCCACCTGGAGTGCGGGGCGTTAGGCCACTAGGGAAATGCCATCTGGGATGCGGTCAGAAAGGGAAATAAAAGTTTTGGTTCAGAGGTAAAATTTTATTTTGAAAAGAAAAGTAAGAAAAATTGACCAACAATTTTCTCAGTGCCATGCAACTGGTTAAATAATGGTCAATTGGGTAGTGACAGGATGGGGTTAGGTCCCACAAATTCGACCTAACCGGCGAATTGTTTGGGAATGGGCAGGTTTATTCTTTAAGAACTGACATTGCAAAATTTGGCGGCAGGCTGGGTCTCTGTCAGTTTGACCTCAAACATCTGAACCAGGGCTTGACTACATTTCTGACAGTTAGCATGATGGCGTTTAGCCTGATGAGTGACAGGAATCCCCCAAGGCCATCCCATATAGGGACAGGACCATTTGGTTGGGAATGGGTTTGGGATGGCCAACCCACCCGCGCTTGGTCATTTAACTGTTCATTTGGTCAACAGCAGTACATCAGGCACAACACCCGAATTACTATCAGAGGGCTTCAAACCCTCATCGATGGCACCCAATATTTGTTCAACTGATTTAGTGATCAAATTGGAGCCATCGGGCAATCCAGCCAAAATCTCATACTTCATGCTTTTACAGCCATTCAATTTTTGGCCATCAGTCAGATTACCACCCAAATTAGATCTTACCAATTTCAATTTGGTAAACTCTGCACAGATTTCACTAATTCTCTGCAACAGTTCTGCCAAGGTGAGTGTGGGTATTGGGGGTGGGATCCAAAGTGGAAGGGTTGTCACCCATCGCTCATCTACTATGTGAGCAAGATCGCCCTGAGTGATGAGAGGTACCATCATCCTCTTCAGTATCTTTTTATTTGGGAATGGGAAGATGAGCCAATTGAGAGCCAAGGGACGTTCTGCGAGACTTACAGCCAACTGCTCCTGGTAGGTGACCATGCCAACCTACTTGCAAACCTCTTGAGCAGCATAACGGAGTGTCTAGACTGTGCGGAGTATAAATTAGATAAGGTTGTTAAGGAAAAAGAAATCTGCAGTGCTAGGCTTCCCTATCTAACCGTGATGGTAACATACATGGGTTTTACAAGCGGTTTGAGTTTGCCATAGAGGGGGCTTCTGATCAGCGAAAAGCTAAACTAAAAATATCTGCGTTGGATGTTTCAAGTGCTGATCAAGTTACTTGTTATCTTAAAGACAGTACTGTATATTACCAAGAGGTGAAGGAGACTGTAATTCGCCTGTTTGGGGGCAAAGCAAAAATGGTTCAGCGCAAGGCAGACTTTTCAACAATATCTTTTTCAAAAAATGAGTCTTTAATACAGTTTTCGGGGCGATTCACTAATGAGGCTTATGTGTTGTTGGGTGCCAATTTCTTATCTAATGAGTAGGTGGGCATAGCGATGATGGTGGCTATTAAGCCCTACCGCGAATTGCTAACGCTTGGTGTACACTCTTCAAAAGGATGCGATGTTACTCAAAATCATCCATCATTTATGCCGTTTATCCGCCACCTTTAGTGCTCCCAATGTGGAGAGGAAGGATCTTGTATCTGCCACAAATATTCTGCTAAATGAAGGATCCTTACCAATATGGGGGTAATTGGTGGGTCACACCTCAGCCACTTAACTCATGGGCGGGTCCTCTATGTCCCTATTATGATCAAACCGCTTATCCTTGGGCCCATAATAAACCGTGGTTCAAAAGTAGACCTAGACCTTCTGGGGTGATTCTGAGATGAGTGCCAGTCCAAAACGCTTGTTTCTCATGTGGCCAAACAGGTCATTATGCGGGTAGTTGTCAGGCCAAACCAAGGGTCCATGCAGTATCTATTGTCCCATACAAACAGGGAAAAGGGCGAGCAGAGTAGAGAGATGGGACGCTCTACTTCTGCTAATTCAATTATAATTGTCCCTGATGTTCATCATGAATCACCCTGTGTCACCTCTGGGGCACACTCTGAGGATTTACTATACCAACAGATCCCTTACAACCTTTTGGCCTCAAGCTGAGGTAGAGACCCCAATAATGCGGACATGGGGCTCTGCCAAGACGTGTATAAGCTTTAAATTTATTTTGGGGAAGGCCGACCATGGGACGGACACTTCCGAATATGACTCAGGACAGATAAACTTAGTACCGGGGGAGCACCCCAGAGAAGCAATGCTATCTCTTGTTGCCAGCGGGAACGCCACTTATGGGGAGGGGGAGAAAACGTGTGAAGGGGCCGTAGCCACTATTGAGCACGTGTGGAGGAAGGGGTCTGATTTGATAAACCAGACCAGGAACCAGGAGGAGACAAGCTGTTGGCGACGCGGTGGGAGGTATCCAAACATCCACGCTTGAAAGTGGTCCACCAAATGAGACCGGAATCTGTGGACAGTTTCTGGGAGGGTGGGGGTGGAGCCTGCAATGGCATCTAAGACAATCGTGTGGATGGTCCACATGGCGATTGCAACCACCAGAGCACGGAGATAGGGTGGAAGGGGGAGGCCATCGATAAAGCAAACATATCTCTTGACAGACTGAAAAGATGCGTTTGATCCTGGCCCAGCAGACGTTGAACTTCGCGCCATATCACTTTAGAGGTGGGGCACTTCTCCAGGCGGTGGAACAGCGTTCCATACTGGCCGCACACGACACAGGATGAGTGTAAAGCGTTAGAGCGCTCAGCTGTATGATACACCCGCCTCAGGCAGTGCCACACATGGGAGCAGACTTGAGGCTGCAACAGAGGGTGATGTACATATTTCCAGATTGTTTTTTGCGTCTCAATGGAATAAGGGATGTCCATCATGTCCAGGTAGTCCACCCTGGATAGGACATGGGGCCGAATGGGGATCACGCCATTATGGATGGGTAGCCCCTGTAACTCTTGTGTGAACCGAGGAGAGGGGCGGCCTCTTTGGGTTGTATGTCTGCTAATACGAATTCTCCACTCTGCGCTCCGCATGGAGAGTAGGATTCGTTTGTAGTGGGTTTTAGTCCCGTGAGGACCCGTGGCTGATGTGTGTGATGCGAGGTATTTCATCAGGAGTGGGGGTTCAATGGATTGTTGAGGCCCAAGTCTCGGGAGAAGTTGGAGCAGGCTGCGCGGGACCAGTGTTGGGATGGGAGTGTAGGAGCGGTGACGGCCGCGATCCAGGTGCCCAGGATCTTAGCAGCATGGGCTTTGAAGTCAAGCAGGCCCATGCCACCATGATGATGAGGGCCAAACATGACCTCTAGCCGCACTGGTGGAGGGCGGCCTGACCAAAGCCATCCTTGCAGCAAGGCATACAAGGATTTGAAGAAGCTTGGGGAGAAGGGGATGGCGTGGGCTCCGAACCAGACTTTGGATAGGAGCATAGAGTTGGCTAAAACAACCCTGCCAGTAAGGGAAGTAGGGTGAGCTCTGAGAGAGGCGATTTGCAACGTCACGTTGTCCAGAATATGGCACTCCATTACTGCTGATGCGTATCCGCCTGCCTCCATCCACACGCCCAGATGGCGCACCAGTCCTGTGGTAGGACGTGGCATGAAGGGGAGCACCAGTGGAGCGGTGTGTGTTGAGTTAGTAGGGCGTGGACGTGGGCGAGCAGATGGGCCGGGTTGGGAACTTATTGCTGGGGCCCAGCAGTTCTGAAACTGACCAAGGAGGATGATTTTGGTTTTGGAGGCGTTCAGTGCCGCGTTGCTTACCCAGGAATATTCCTGGATGAGAGCTTCAAGCGCGCGTGCATCTTGATTATTAGACGCCCCAACCACACAATCATCTGCAAACGCCAATATCTTGACTGGGGCTTGGCCTGGCATACTGACCCCAGTGAGTTGGGCATTCACATTTCGCAGTAGTGGGTCAAGGCTGAAGTTGTATAAGAGTGGGCTGAGGGGGTCCCCTTGTCGCAAGCCCCTTTGAGGGCAGACTGCTTCCGTCAAGAAGCCAGGGCCACGCACTGCCATTGTTGCAGATTCTGTAAGCAGCATTAACCAGTTGATGAAGCGAGGGGTAAGCAGAATTGATGGAGGCAGGCCCTGAGGTATTCCCAGTTTACTCTATCATAGGCCTTCTGTTGGTTCAAGAATACAAGTGCTTCAGAGGCTGTGGACTGACATACATTAGCCACAGAGTGCACGTTATCCCAAATCGACCTTCTGGGGATGAAACTGAATTGTTCTGGGGAGATGGTGGCAGATGCTACAGTCCCTAATTGGTTAGCCATAATTTTTGGTAAAATTTTGGTGTCTGTGTTTGTTAGAGAAATGGGGCGCCAGTTGGCTAAGTCAAGCTTATCCCCTTTCTTGAAGAGTGTGACAGTAAAGGCCTCATGTCCTCCTGGTAGTAGGCGCTTTTCTAACAGGCTTTGGTTAAGTGAGGCAGGCAGAAGTGGGGATACATATTTAAAATATTTTTTGTAGAACTCATATGGAATGCCATCTGGGCCTGGGCATTTTCAGTTTGGCGCACCGTGAATGGCTGTCCATAATTCGTTTGGAGTAATTAAATTCATTATTTCCAGGTATTGTAAAATGGTGCAGATATGAGCTCAGTCGAGAAATTCTGCCACTTTGGCCGGCTTAATTGGTTTGGCTCGGTACAATTTGGAGTAATATTTTTGCATTTTTAAATGCCACTTCAGCTGGTGTATCCGCAATAGAATTATCCGATCTTTGCACCTGTGTGCAGGCCACGCTCTGGTGTGGTGCAAAAAATTTTAAAAAATATGTGGTGTACTTATCACCTTTTGTGATGCGTGTGGCCCTGTATTGAACACAAACCCAATGTTTGTGTTGCCTTTCGAGTGCGTTGAGGTGGGCGGCTGCCTCCACCCACTTCTGGCCCCATGCAGGGCTGTATCCTGTAGCTGGAATGTTGGACTCCGAGTGTGCCAAATCTGCCAGAGCGCGCGAGATAACCGCCAATGTGGCTCATGAGCGTCTGGAGGAGAGATGGCAAGAGTGGCAGATGGTGTCCTCTTTGAAAGTTGCCCATGTGGAAATGGGGTCCGCGCAAAATGGTGCAACAAACATTTTTGCAAAAGTTGCCTCTTCCATCCACGTGGAAAATCCTGGCGACGCAAGCTTGGGGGGCGGATTTTGCACCAATGTGGGGCCTTAGCCACTGTGACAGGTAGGTGGTAGGTTATTGAGACCAGTCGGTGGTCGGAGAATTCCATTTTCGTTGTTTTAAAGTGGGAGATGTGGGGTTGGAATTTCGCCGGTGTAAGAATAAGGTTGATGCAGGACATGGACCTTAATTGGACATTGTGGACGTGGGGACGCATCATGTTTTCGAGCAGTGGGGCATGTCGTGGCAGCACATCCATTAACCCAAGGGTGGCCTTTAGAATGCATAGTTCTACATGACCCTGTGGGGCGTGGGGTGAGGGAGGCCACCGGTTCGTTGTTGAGGTTAGCCAACATTTCATGTCGCCAACTAGGAAAGAATCAGGGGGTAGTGGGAGGGATTTGGCCGATGAGAAAAAATCCTGATGCTTGTGTGCACCGTTTGGGGCATAGATGTTGACAATTGCGTGCACTATGTCAGCCCATGAGAAGGTGACGATGAGCACTCAGTCATTTAGGAATGTTTCTGAAGATACAAATTTGAAAAATTATTTCTCTGAATTAGCACCCCACAGTGCTTTGACCAAAAGGATAGGGATGGGAGAAGCATTGTTTTCCAAGTTTCCTCGGAACCTCATGGACAGTGGGACTCCTGGATAGCCAAGATATCCACGGGTAAATTGTGTTGTAAAAAAACTCAGTTTCCTAGCCCGGGATGGGGAGACCTTGAGTCTGGTGATATTCAATGTCCCTAAAGTGAAGGTTTCCCCCATTGCACCTTAGGTGCGAGGGGTAGGCCCCCAGACCCACCAGCCTCTTCTAGGTCCCCAGGGCTTTTACAGCAGCGCGGGTGTTAGCAGCAACGCTATCAGAGCTTTTGTTGATTTTAGTGGAAAGAGTCGCATTGGCTTTGGCCTTCACTTTTTGTTTTCCTGACGTCAGACGAATTTTTTGTGGTGCAGATGAGTTCAGTGCACCGTTGAGCGGGTCAAAAAATTTCTCAGTTGGGATAGGTCCCAAGTCAGTTTCAACTGGAGTTTGGGTGCAACGATTGGGTAAGATTGAGTCTCCCATCAGATCCTCAGATTGAGTGGCCCACTCAGCATAAGCTTCCCAATCTGATTGGTTGATGGATTCCCAAGTTGCTTCCACCACAAAGGTTTCCATGTCCTCCTGGCGTTGTGAGTGTGGGATAGCAGTGGTAGCCTTGGCCGTTTCCTTGGCCGCGGCCCTATGGGCCTGCTTGGCCTTCTTCCGTTCTTGCGGGGAGATAGGCTTTACCAATAGGTAGCAGCCTTGTGCTCCCCACGGGAAAGCCTCCTTGGTGCTTGCAGTTGGTTCATAGTGCGCCTCTTCATTGGCCATGGCCGCTGAGGGGTGCTCTTGGAATGTGACGCCCTCCTTGATGGGGCATGCATGCGCCTTATGGCCGAATGCATCACAGTGGGTGCAAATGGGGGGCGCGCTGTCCATGGTCACCCGGAATGGGTGGGTGGTATGCCCTGTGATATCAATAAAAGTGGAGTGTGGGATCTGGGTTAGGTCCTTTGTGATCTCCTCAGTTGGGGTCAGAGCTGTGATAGCTTTGCCGGTGCACAGGTGTGGCATCAGCATGAAGCGTTGCATTTTGAAAGATTGTATTTTGTCATATATGGTGAGACCATCTTTCAGGTGTTGTTCCAAAGTGTCACGTTTTACCGTAGTAGGCATAAAGTCAAACGTGAGGAAAATTTGGTTTGATTTTGTCCATCTGGTGCATTTGGTTTTGATGACCCATTGCCCTTCGGGAGGTCGACCACTATGCGCACTGCTGCAGCCTCATCTGCTGCTTTTTTGCTTTTGAAACCTAGGTCCAGCCAACCGCGTGACATGGAGTGAGGTGCAATGTACACCACAGTCGGGAAAAATTTTGTGTACATCTTCACAAATTTTTTCCCATAAGGCCGTTTTTTGGATGTCCAGATACACGCGGACTCTGAATTCCACCAACAAAAGTGGTTGGGAGTGTGGCGTGTTAATGTACTGGTTGCATCGTGCTTGCCATGTGAGTATCTCCGGGGAAATTGTGACCACCAGTTTTTTAAGATTTTTGTCTATTCCGCTGGATTCTCTGGGGCGTTTTTGAACGTTGGAGGCCGCGAGCCTTCCACCTGCTCCTCTTACCTTGCTTGCCCAACTGCTCCCTGACATGGGTGCAGACTAATCTCCTCTGTGAGATTATCAAACTAGATTCAGTCTTAAATTGAATAGGTTGCAAAAGTGTTTGCAACGAGAAAGAAAAGTTAAGATGTGTATAAGCTGTACACCTGGAAAATTCTTGAGCGGAATGGTATGATCAGCGGTGAACTCTCCACATATGTCGCTGCTTTGGAGGGGGTGGATGTGGCAGTTCCTGTAGAAAAGATTGATCAAGATTATCCTTATGTTGGGGCTGGTGTGTACACTTTTCTGGGTAATCAAACGCCCTTGAAAGTTTATGTATAGAACACTAGGGTTCTTCTTATTTGGAATGCACCTACTGTGACATATTTGCACAAAATACCAAAATTTGGGCTATCATTGATACAGGGACTCTGTCATGTACCCATGACATTATAGTGGGGATCAACCCCAAAGATAAGGCTGGGCGCTTGGAGGCCCAAAATGTGAAGCTACAGGTCCTCCCAGACCTGAAGCACACCGTAGACCAGCGCTGGGTAAGGGCAAAATATGCCCAGGTTGGTCCTAGTGGGGTGCCAAGTGCCCAGCCCCTGATGGCAGCCCAAGCATTAAAACGAACTATCTACCAAATTGAGGCTGATGGTTCAGTTTGGTTAGTTGAGGAACAGAGGGTTCAAAACCTGTTCCACCTACAAAATAACGCACTCTGGTCAAATCCAACTTCAGTTGATAACTCAAGTAAAGTCAGTTTTGGCCTATTTTACTAACTTGGAAGGAAGTATTGCCCTATTGGTGAGTCGCTGCTTGGGCCCACTGCAGCATAACCCCAATTTCCCCATCCAATCTTAAATACATTTTCCCTGACCATCATTTCTTGTTGGTCGACTTTGCAAATAAACCTTTCCCCTGTTTATAATTATTTTTCCATTTTTTATAATATTCCAATTGCTCCCATATGCAAACCTCTTTGAGGAGGCCTTGCATTCCGTTACCCTTGCCATTGCAAGGACCTTGCAGCTCTCAACTCATGCACCATTTGTTCACCCAGGTTCCCTCCAACATGAGTCACATAACCCTTTCTGTTATGTGCACTGCGCCACTTCAATTGGCATTTTTATCATAAATCTCGCTTTTCTCTGCCTAAGCTGTCATTGCTTCAGCACCTTCTGCTGGGTTCTAATAGTTTTGGCCCTAACGACTAGTTCCCTGATGTGGGCCTTGTGCGCCATGCGCTACCATGCTGGGAATAGGAGAGTTATAGACACTCTCCTTACATTAGTCAACCAACCTCATATTCTTATGTTTTGAACTTTTTCTGTGTGGAACTTTTCTGAAGTGGAAAAAGTGGCTGTTGACTGTGGGCTCTGGCTGTCATCAACCGCACCACTGTTTCCTCATTTTCCCAAAGGTTGGAGCAACTCAGCATTATTTTTGTTGACTCCAACTGGAAAGTATCCACCCTTCATGTTTGTACCTGGTGAAGTCAGACACTTCAATGTCCAAAAGTTGTGAATCCCCAACTTTCCACCGAATTTTTTAAAATTTATTCCAATAAACAAATTTTCCCTCGCCAGCGCATTCAGATGATGCTGGCGGAATCAGTGCAGATGGGCCTGGTGGTGTTGGCCTTAGACAATGTTGGGCATTCTGTTGCAGTTCCAGAGATAGGGTTGTTCGCATCTAAAAATGCATTTTATAACGAAACCCTGGACTCTATCTCTGGACCATTTATTTATTCATATAACTTGAATGGGGACCCTGTTCCGGTGTATCAGATTACCCCTAAGAACCCACTGTTGACCTCTACCATGATCCGGCGCACTCAGGAGGTGGAGAAGGAACTTCGTTTAAAGTACAATCAAGTATATGCCCCGGCAGAAGGCATGGTGGGGTATGTGGCCTCAGTATTAAGAGTGGCTAAATATCCCTCACCCTTTTTTGATTCCAAAACAGATTCTGTTGACACGCTTGAGCCAGAAGAAGAAACTTTTGGTGAAGTGTTGTCATTGCCATCAATAAAAACCACTCCGGTTATTTTCTATTGACTGCCACCCTCTCCTCTCCATTAGGGAAGTTCACCATTACTATTTTGGTGGATACAGGCGCTACTGGAAACTATATGGACCAGTACTTAGCTGACTACCTTGGGCTGAGTTCCTTTCCAGGTGATGTGGTTAGAGGAGGGGCGTCCCAAGGTATTCCCACTCTGAAGATCATTGGGACAGTGGACTATCAGGTTGGCAAGTACCACTTGTCTGATCACTTCAGTGCGATCAAAAACCTCCTGTTCCCAATCATTTTAAGTGGGGAGTGGTAGTGGAAGTTTGACTTCAGAACTAACCTGAAGGAGAATACCTTGTCCCTTACCATGAAGAATGGTCATATGATAGTTCTTCTTTTGTATGAGGATAACGCCCTAGGCAACTTGCCCCATTGGCCCCACCGTATCCCTTGTGTCCTTGCCTCAATTCAGAAGCCCTCAGTGGAAAATTCCTATACCTTCTTTCTTGAAGGGTCTGGAATCCTCTTTTGATGCAGTATCTGCTAGCGCACTCCCTGAGCACTCTAAGCTTGATTGTGACTTCAAGCTCACAATAGATCTGGTGCATATCTATTCTCCTATTTACCCTTTAACTGTCCGGGAGGAAGAGGCGTTGGATGTGTGGGTGAAAGAAAAGTTAGCCAAGGGTGCAACCTTTCAGCGTACCTCCCCTGTATGCTCCCCCTTACTCTTCGTGGAGAAATCTGATGGTGCCTTACACCCATGAATAGACTATGGTAACCTTAACAACGTTACTGTACCAGATCTCTATCCCATCCCTTTGAATTCGCAGATTGCACGTTGTGTGGAGAAGGCGAAGGTCTTTTCAAAGTTGGATTGCCTCAATGCGTTCAATCAGATTTGGATAAAAAGGGAAAAGAGTGGTTGACCGCATTCTGTACCCAAAAAGGGATCTTTTAGTTTCAAGTCATGCCCTTTGGGCTTAAGAATGCCCCTGCTATCTCTTAACGTCACATTGATGCAGCGTTGAGGGACCTGTTAGGGGTATGCGCGGTCGCTTACATGGATGATATCCTGGTGTTTTCCCCTGATCAGGAGTCCCATGCGGTTCACCTTCAGCAAGGGGTGGAGCGGTTAAAAGCAGCCTGCCTTACGTTGAAAATTTCTAAGTGCAAGTTCTTTAAGTCCCAGGTCACGTTTCTGGGCAGTGTCATGTTCAACCAAGGACACATGATAACTCCAGACAAGGAGAAGGCGATTTGTGAGTGGCCTACCCCCACCTCAGTTAAGGACTTAAGGAGCTTTTTGGGGATGTTCACGTTCCTCAAAAAGTTCACTCCCAATTTGTCAGAGGTGGCAGCTCCCCTATATAAGGCTAGCGGTGCCAAGGTGCTTCAGTGGTCCCCCACTTTGAAGGATGCTTTCCATAAGTGAAGTGCACCCTATTATTCACGACTGTTATTCGCCTTGTGGACCCTTCCAAGGAGTTCATTGTGTTGACTGATGCTTCCAACTTCGCCATAGCAGCTGACTTGTTACAAGTAGGTGAAGATGGGATAGAGAATCCGGTGGGATATTTTTCTAGGAAGATGTATTTGCCAGAGTTGAATTACGCCGTTTATGACAAGGAGTTACTAGCAGTGGTGGAGGCACTGGCATATTGGCGTCACCACTTGCATGGCTCTACCCAACCATTATGCATACATACAGACCACCGTGCCTTGCTGTACTACCACGCGCCTCATGTCCTAACCCCACGGCAGACCCATTGGCATGAGACCCTTGCCTAATTTGCTTTACATATGAGTTCAACAAGGGCAAGGATAATGGTTTGGCGGATGCTTTGAGCCGCAGCCCTGCTTTAGCCCCTGACCCCAAGGAGGTAGAGGTGCATAACACCCAGGTTATTATCCTCCAAGTAAAATTCCTTCGTTGCTTCCCCTCCCCCTGGCTAACGGGCCAGCGCTTGCACCTCTGGATAACGCGGAGGAATATGGTATGCTCAGAAAGGTTGTCCTCTCTCAGCCTCTGTTGGGCGAATATGCCATGATCCTTGCTAAGAGCGCATCAAATCAAGAGGATCTATCCAGGGGCTATCATGTAAATGATGAGATGGTGTGGTTCCAGGGACGCCTTTGGGTACCTGCTAGACCACTGCGCCTGGAAATCATTTGGGACCATCATGATGGAATCACCATTGGTCATCCGGGGAAAGAAAAGACCTTGGGTTTAATATGACACACCTACAACTGGAAGGGCTTGCCAGATCAGGTGGGCCGTTATTGCAAGGAGTGCCTGGTATGCAACCAGATGAAACCCAATCGTCAACCTTTAGCAGGGTTGTTGGTACCAGTCCAAAACGCTGATGGGCCCTGGACTTCCATCTCAGTTGATTTCATTGTGGAGTTAGAAGTCTCAGATGGTTATGATGCCATCATGGTAGTGGTGGACCAGTTCACGAAGTTTTCCCACTTTATTCCTTGCAGAACCACCATAACCGCAGCTGAAATGGATAGCTTTTCGTTGCCCATGTGTTTGCGCTACATGGGGTCCCCCAAGAAATTATCAGCGACTGGGTCCCTCAGTTTACCTTCGTTTTTTGGTAAGAGTTGTGTAAGACTCTTCAGATTCTCCCTTGCCGTTCAACTGCCTATCATCCCCAATCAGATGGTCAGAATGAACGAGTGAACCAGTTCTTGGAGCAACTTCTGTGGTGTTACACCGCTGCAGATCATTCAGATTGGGCTTCTCACCTTCCCATGGCCCAGTTTAGTTACAACAATACCTTTCACTCTTCGATCAGCTGTTCCCCGTTTTTCGCCAGCCATGGCTTTAACCCTGCGTTTAACATGGAGCCCAGCTGTGGGTCAAAGGTTGAAGCGGTGGTGGACTTTGCCAAGACCATCAAGAAGGTCCACCAGGGGGATTCCACAAGCTTGGAGGTGGCTATGCAGGTATATAAGGAGAACACTAATGGGAAGCTCAGAGTGGGTCTGCATACAAGGAAGGGGATCTCGTGATGCTTTAAGCTCATATTAGCCCAATCAAGCAGCCATGTAAGAATCTGGGACCAAAGAGGATTGGGCCCTACCGCGTTGTTAGAAAGGTGGGCAATGCCTCATACCAGTTAGATCTCCGTCCTCATTCCAGATGTTCTCTGTGTTTCATGAGAGCAAACTGACATTGTTTGAGGGCCCCCACCAGAGACTCCTGAGGCCTATCTCATGGATGAGGCACAAGAGTGGGAGGTGAAAGAAATAGTTGCCTCACGCCGCGTCAAAAGAAGATTTGAATATTTGGTGTCCTGGAAGGGCTTTGACGCTGCCGAAAATAGTTGGGTCCCAGCGCGCAACTGTGTGCATGCATACTATCTGATTGACGCCTTCCACTAATGGTTTCCCACAGGCTGCCAGATCCCAACCCAAACTGTCTATCACTGCCATGAAGTTGGCCCCTGCCCACAAGAACTTTTCTCTAGCGCAAGCCCCTAGAGGGAAGGTTGAGTCCCGTTGGGAGGAGAAGGTAATGTCATGTACCCATGATATCATAGTGGGGATCAACCCCAAAGATAAGGCTGGGCGCTTGAAGGCCCAAAAGGTGAAGCTACAGGGCCTCCCAGACCTAAAGCACACCCTAGACCAGCGCTGGGTAAGAGAAAAATATGCATAGGTTGTTCCTAGTGGGGTGCCAAGTGCCCAGCCCCTGACGGCAGCCCAAGTGTTAAAATGAACTATCTACCAAATTGAGGCGGATGGTTTGGTTCAGTTAAGGAACAGGGGGTTCGAAACCTGTTCCACCTACAAAATAACGCGCTTGTGTCAAATCCAACTTCAGTTGATAACTTGAGTGAAGTTGGTTTGGCCTATTTTACTAACTTGGATGGAAGTATCACCCTGTTGGTGAGTCGCTGCTTGGGCCCACTGCAGCATAACCCCAATTTCCCCATCCGAGCTTAAATACATTCCCCTGACCATCATTCCTTGTTGGTCAACTTTGCAAATAAACCTTTCCCCATTTACGTTATTTTTCCATTCTTCATGATATTCTGATCGCTCCCATGCACAAACCTCTTTGAGGAGGTCTCACGTTCTGAGACCCTTGCCATTGCAAGGACCTTGCAGCTCTCAACTCATGCACCATTTGTTTGCCCAGGTTCCCTCCAACCTGGGTCGCTTAACCCTTTCCATTATGTGCACCGTGCTACTTTGATTGTCGTTTTTATCATAAATCTCGCTTTTCTCTGCCTAAGCTGTTATTGCTCCAGCACCTTCTTCTGGGTTCTAATAGTTTTGGCCCTAACGACTAGTTCCCTGATGTGGGCCTTGTGCGCCATGCGCTACCATGCTGGGAATAGGAGATTTATAGACACTCTCCTTACAGGCCCCTGTCAATATAATATCCACCTAGCTTGTGGATAAGCTTCCGCTGAAGCCAGATGTGGACCACTGAGTAGTTTATGGAACTGCGGGGGCACAGAGTACTGTGTCAGAAGGCGCATATAGCTCATTGCCTTTGAGGTTCAGGTCAGTCCACATTTGCTCCAGCTGTGGTGTTTCCTAATGACCACTATGACATGTTGATTGGGGCTGAATTTATGTTCATTTTTGCAGCTGTGGTTAATAAGGCGGATGATCCATCAGTATCCTGGGACAACAGATCACTATCTATCTTACTTCCAGCGGAGTCCCAGAGGACCTAATCCGCTCTGGGAAAATTAATATTGCTTATAGCAATGGTGTGATTCCTGTAAGATATTGACAGATGAAGCGGAAGACCCAAACGCTTCCTAACCAGATTTATGAGTATAAAGGGATTCTGCTACAAGTTGCGAATGCTTGGACTATCCCTTTGGGGCATCAGGTCATAATTGGGACAGAGCTCGAATTTGATATACTGGGAGGTTTGTACAGAGAGGTTGTAGTGCCTTATTAACAATCGCGGCTCAAACCTCATGTGGCTCCTGGGTTACTGTTACCAGGGAAGGGGGAAGTGAAGGTGTTAGTAGCTAATCTGCAAAAGGAGGTGATGAAGATTCAGCGGCACCAAGTGATGGCTTACCTTCACCTAGGGCCTATTGATGAGGTCCACCAGGTACATGACTTTGGTTCTTGGGAAGATCTTGGCTTGCCTCAAAAACCAGCTTCAGCATAATGAAGGTGGTTCCATGGGAGGCGCTAACTGGTCTATTGGAGGATCAGAAGGACAGGGTGATGGATCTGTTCAAGTAATATCGCAGCATTTTTGCAACTGATGATCATGACTTAGGTTGCGCTCATGAGGTCATGCATCGGGTGGACATGGGAGACCACCCCTATCAGGTCACAGCCTATCTGATTCTTGAAGGCAGCAGAAGAAGTTTTATCTGCATAGAAAGATACATTGGTGGAACAGGGAATGTTGGAGCCATCAAAGAGTCCCTAAGCATCTCTGGTGCTCATTGTCAAAAAGAAAGATAGCTCCAATCAAGTGGTAATCGATTATCACAAGCTTAACAGCATTATAAAAATAAGATTCATACCCGCTTCCACAGATTGATGATGCTTTAGATCAGTTAGCTGGGGTCAAGTATTTCTCTTCTATGGACTTGATATCAGGGTACTGGCAGATTGAGTTGCCAGCGGTGAAAAAGAAAAGTGCGCTATAATTACCTCAAAGGAATTGTTCCAGCCTACACGTATGCCACAGGGTTTGTGCAACGCCCCGGCTACATTACAGCGGGCTATGGACACTATTTTGGGTGACTTAAAGCTGTCTTGCGTTCTTGTCTACCTTGATAATATCAACTTATTTTTGCGGATGTTCACAAAGCATCTTGAGCACCTGGAGCAAGTATTATGCCGTCTAGCTGAAGCTAATATTAAGATTAACCCCCAAAAGTGCCACTTTTTAAGGAACAATTGGAATACCTTGGCTTCGTGGTAGACTCCAAAGAGATTAGTCTGCAGCCAGCCCAAGGTGGAAGCCATCCACAAGATGACTCGGCCAAGCAATAAGCGAGATATCCAGGTGTCCTTGGGGATGGTCAGTTACTACCAACGGTTCATTTCCAACTTCAGCTGTATCAGGGCTCCACTCTTTGTGCTACTTAAGAAAAACGCTGCCTTCAACTGGACGGATCAATTTCAAACCGCTTTTGATGTATTACAAACTGCGTTTGTTAGCGCTCCTGTTTTACAATACCCTAATTTTGAAAAATAGTTTATTGTGCAAACGGACACTTCGCTATCTGCTGTAGGGGCTGTGTTATCACAAAAAGACAATGACGGTGTGAGCACCCCAATGCATATTGCAGCCGCAGTTTAATTGGTCCTGAACAGAATTACACTGTGACTGAGCGGGAGTGTTTAGCGGTAATTTATGCATATAACAATTCTGGGTCTATATCCAAGGGGTGAAATTCAAAGTGGTAATGGATCATGCCTCCTTGAGCTGGCTACAGAATCTGCAGGAACCTGAAGGGTGACTCGCGCAATGGCTTTGAAGCTCCAAGTGTATGATTTTGAGATCACGCATTGGCCAGGGGCGAAGCATCAGAATGCAGACTGTCTTTCTCAATTTCCCACAGTCACCATTACTCTGGGTGGATGTGGTAGATATAATGTACAAAAAATGATTGTGGGCAACTATCATGATGAGCCGCTGCCTGTGATCAAAGTGTTAGATGGGCTTAGACAGGATACATTCTTGCGCAATGGGGAATTATATAAGAGGATGGGGGATTGACACTGAGTTTTTCAAAACCCTCTGCCAGGCCTGCGATCATTATGGTTGCCCATAGGGCGGTAGGTCATGGAGGTTGAAAAAGACACTGTAGTTCTTGTGACCCCGCTACTGTTGGGAGAGTATACACTACAATATGCTTGAGATGGTTGGTTGTTACCATCAGTGTCAAGTGAAGAAACCATTCCACCAAAAAACCACCTAAAAGTTAGTTAATCTTCAGTTTGTATGGCATGCAGTTTTGTTAGACATGGTGGGGCCTCTGATGACTGGCGCAAACCACTCAAATTATATAATAGTTGTCATCGACCATTTGACAAGATGGGTGGAAGCAAGGGCTATCAAGGATTTGGGGCTGTCACTACCACCAAGTTCATCCTGGAGTGTGTTATACAGCGCCATGGTTGTCTTCAATTTATCCTAACGGATAACGGAACCAATTTCACATCACATATATTGACCAAGTTGAACGAGCTCATGGCAATCCGCGGGGTTTTAACTTCCCCTACCACCCTGAATCTAACGGTATGGTGGAACGGGTCAATGGGACCTTGTTAAATATTCTACACAAGCTCATAGATATTCAGCCGTCAGACTGGAGCACCCTTTTATGTACCGCTGTCTTCACATACAATATCAGCTACCACTCAGCAACTGGTAAGAGTCCATTTCAATTGCTCTATGGACGACATCCAGCGCTGCCTGCATTGCTTTACTCCTGTGTGGAGGATATTGGTGGAGTTGTACCCCACTGCTATTTATCTACCTTAACATATGCGTTGATTAAACTCTAAACTGAGGCATATTCCACTAGTCTTTCCAAGAAGATTTGGGATCATGCGGCTGATCAATGTAGACGCAGCAGTCTTCCACAGTTTGGGATAGGGGAATTGGTCCTGTTTCAAGACCAACATGGGTTTGGAAGAAGGAACAAGATCGCCAGCATATGGAGTGGACCATTTGAGATCATTAAGAAAATCGGGGCTGATGCATACACCATTAAGGCACCTGCGGGTGGTTGGATAATCAACCAAGTACACGCGAAGTTCCTTCAGGCCTACAAGCAATAGGCGCTTATTGTCCAGTCAAGGGGGTAATGTCAAGATTTCAATATGAGTGGGTGATAAGCTTGTGTTCCAGTACATCATTAATTAAATGCAAAGCGAGCTCCAAGGGCGAGTAATAGGTTAGAGCAATGTGAGGTGAATCAATCAAATCAATAATGGTTCAGTAATTGAGAAAATCCATTGAAGCCTCAAGGGTTGAACAAATTCGACATTGATAGCAAATCAAGAATTAATAAGTGAAATGTGTCAAATTCGTTGAGGAATACTGAGGGTTATAGGTTGAGCGAGAGAGAGAATGATGGAGAGGTTTTTCTAGTAGAAGAAAGAAGAAGTGAGTAGGAATAAGTAGAGAATGTAAGCAGAGAGGGTCTGCCAGTTAGATCATATTAATATAAATAGTAGCGACATTGGAGCGATTGCCTCATATTTTTATATATAAGTTTATTACATTTAATTGAGGGACCAACGATCTCCATATCATTTTACCATTGCTCAGTGAGCTAAACCCTGCGCAATTTGTTTAGCGGAAATAAGCCATATCCGCCAAAAAGTTAACAATCCCTACCAAGCAGTCATGCAAAAATCTTGGACCAACGTGGATTGGCCCTTACCGCGTTGTGAGAAAGGTGGGCCATGTCTCATACCAGTTATATCTTCCCTCTTCATTTCAGATCTTCTCTGTTGTTCATAAGAGCAAATTGACGTTGTACTATGGCCCCCCACCAGAGACTCCCTAGGCTTATCTCTTGGATGGGGAGCCAGAGTGAGAAGAGGAGGAAATAGTAGCCTCCCGCCATGTTAAAAGAACACTTGAGTACCTGGTATCTTGGAAGGGTCTTTATGCTGCAGAGAACAGTTGGGTACCAGCGTGTGACTGTGTGCATGCCCAAGAACTGAGTGAAGCTTTTCATAAGCATTTCCCCAGGCTGCTGGATCTCAACCTAAACCAACTGTTGCCACAATGAAGTAAGCCCCAGCCCACAAGAACTTTTCCTTGGCGCAAGCCCCTGATGGGGTGTTGAGCCCCGTTGGGAGAAGAGGGTAATATGGTTGGATAATGACATCATACTTGGTACCAAAATTAGAGACAAAGATGCTTTCAGGGAGGCCAAGAAGGTGAATTTAGTAGGCCTCCCTGACCTCAAGAATACCATAGACCTTCTCTGGGTTAGGGCTAAATATGCCCAAGTTGGTCCTATGGGAGCAAGCAAAGTTTGGCCCTGTATGAGAGTAGAGGCTTTAAAACAAACTAGCTTTATTACAACGGAAAATAGTTCATTTTGGTATTTGGGTGAATGGGGTTTTATAACTCATTCAGTTTTCACATTATCTAGCTCAGGTTGGCCACTTTTACAATCAATCACTCAAGGTTGGTCAATTACTCAATATAGCATTTTGCCCAATGGAAGCGTGCACCTATTGGCGCGCCTTGGCTTAGACCCACTTCCCTCAATTGATTGTTTTGCTAAATCTCCTTAAATTTCCCATGTTGAGACCGCTCTTCCTTGTTGGTCAACTTCTCATTACCAAAAATCCCTCACTAAGGACAACATTTTTCCATATTTATAATCTCTTGGACGATTCTGTGCGCATATCTCTTCGCAGAGGTCTCACACTATGTTAACATTGACAATTTATAATTTGATTAAATTATCCCCTTTTGTACCATTGGTCCGCCCAGGTTCTCTCCAACCTGTGATGACTATATCTACTTACTCTGTGCACCACGTTGGTTTTGGTTAGTTATTTCCCCAAACGATTGTACTCCTTTACTTGAGTTATTATTGCTCTAGAACCCTCTTCTGGGCTCTATTAACTTTTATACTAACGACTAGTTCCCTAGCGTTGGCCCTGTGCACCATGCACTACTATGCTGGGAACAGGAGAGCTATAGACACTCTTCTTAAAATTACTTTGTAATACTAGTTCCTTTAGGCACCATAGGGGGCCATGAATCCACTCATTCAACTCAGGTATCAATTTCGCTGAGGATTTGTGGAAACTCATCCACCAGGAGGGAAACTCCTCCAAGGGAAAGGCCACATCCTGATGCCATAAGTGTCAGACAATTGACTGTCCGCTTAAGGGAAAAGAATTTTTGGGTGCAAATAGTTCCAATGATGGGGAAGTCCACCCCCACACCAACTCTAATTTGGTGCTTGTAGGACAATTACCTGTCCAAGCTTATAATGGTAATGGTTTGAATTTTAATACAGATAAAATAAGCAAAAAGACCGTGGTCAATTCCTGGTGAACCCCACAATTAGGGTAGCATTTTTACTTATATTTATTGAGCAAATACTGTGAGTTCAGGTAAGCGAATTGCACTGACTATGCAGCAAAATCAGTGGAGTCCATAGGAGGTTCCTCCCTGGCCCACTCTTAATTTAATTCAAGCACCTACGCCGTGAACGTCCTTTTTATAGACTTGGAGGGGATTTCACAAGGTGCAACTATTTTCACTTACGGTGATTGGCTCAAATATATAAAATCTTTGCCTCATGAACATGTCCTACCAACTTTCAAACCTCTATCAGACGTTCCATTAAAGCGATCTGATATTTGAGTACTCTTATAGGTCAAACGCAAATATTTCCTAATTAGGCTTGAAGCTAATAAAGAATTGATGCATATTGCACTTCAAGTCTCAAATAAATTTAGATACTAAGCAGTGAGATTGTAAGAGGGGTTTCTTTTCTTACCCTGCGTCACTTGATAAAAAACTCATATAAAAAAACTAGCTTATCACTGTTATTGTAAGGAGAGTATCTAAAGATCTCCTGTTTCCAGCGTGGAGGTGCTTGGTGCATAGAGCCAACGCATGAAAACTAGCCATTAGAACCAAAGTTACTAGATCCCAGTAGAGGAGTCTGGAGCTATAATAATTTATAGGGATAGGTGCGATTGTTAAAACAAAAGCACCACCAAAAACAATGCGGTGCACAAAAGGGAAAATGGTAAGCATCCCAGGATGGAGGGAACCTGGGCGAACCAACAGTGCAGAAGGGGCGATCCAGATCATCTGTAAAATTGTTTTTTGAATGTAGCGCGAGACCTCCTCAAAGGGGTCCACACACAGAATCATTTGGTATAGCATTTATAAAATGGTAAAATGGGGAAATTTATTGGGAAGTCAACCAACAAGGAGTGTTGGTCATGGAAAAAAGAATTATACTATGTTGGTGGAATAAGGGGTTCACTGAAGTGGGCCCAATCACCGACCCACCAATAGGCACACACTATCATCCAGATTGTAGAATATGCCAAAACTGACTTCACTCGTGTCATTGATTGAAATTGGATTTGACCTGAATGTGTGATTTTGTAAATGGAGTGGGTTTCAAAACCCCATTCCTCAACTAACCAAACTGAAACATCTGCGTTCATTATGTAAACTGTTCTTTTTAACGCCTGGGCTGATGTAAGGGGCTGGGCTTTTGGCACTTCACTAATACAAACATGGACATATTTAGCTTGTACCCAACGTTGGTCTACTGTGTGCCTGAGGTCAGGGAGGGCCTAAAGCTTCACCTTTTGGGTCTCCTGGCGCCAAGCCTT
Organism: Massospora cicadina; assembly: GCA_022478985.1. Classification (NCBI taxonomy): domain Eukaryota; kingdom Fungi; phylum Entomophthoromycota; class Entomophthoromycetes; order Entomophthorales; family Entomophthoraceae; genus Massospora; species Massospora cicadina. Next base: position 42,456 of record JAKSZP010015868.1, on the reverse strand, counting down.
ATCCTTGGGGTTGGTCCCCACTATGATGTATCTACCCATGACAGTTATTGAATTTTCCCCTTTTTATTATTAAGTGGTCAGAAAACCCACTAAAAATTATTTAAATCATCATTAGAGGTTAACTTCTCCTGAGACTAACTGTTGGAATTTAGGTGCCAAACAAACCAGAGAGCATTAAAAAGCCTAAAGTCCAACAATAAGAACTCCAAAATATGGGTCAACCCTAGGTGACTGCATGAACTGATATCCCAAACAAGTAGAGAGGGCAACAACGTAGTAATTATAAGAACTATAGCCCAGTCATTACAAAGACTTGGAAACATGGAACCTACCAAGAATGTGACTAACATTGAGCTAACAACAAAAATATTATATTTTGCATAAAGATTTTTTTATTGAAACAAAAAAGGAAATTGGCTGACATCAGTACCTGTAAAAATTTACTCTGCTAGATGTTATTGACAAGAAACCTAGTAACATTTTTAATGCACAGGTTCAGTTTCTCATTCAATTCATCAAGTTGTATAGTAGAATGAATTATTAATCAATAATAGTATAAACTAATATCCATAGTTTATAATTTATATTTCAGCCCAACGCTTGACCAGTATTCCTGATTAAATACTAATGATGTCATACTCATAGGGATTCATTCCCTTGCTCTTGTCCATCTGATCTTCGCTGAGATACACCAGAGATAATCGCTTCAGTTTAACACACAGTCGGCAGCTATCTCTGATTATGACTGCTTCTTCTCTAGATCCCCACTCAGATCTTTACTCTTCTCTCTGAGAGTCTACCAATTATTGCCCTCTGCAATTATATCCTTGAGGTAGAACAGCACAATAGAAGCTGATGATAGTTTAACTATATACCTATTGGATAATTTACTTACTTTTTTATTTATATTAAATCCTAGGGAATATGTATAGTGGGGAATTCGGCTTTCTAAACCTTAGTTGACACCTCTTTGATGGAATGGCAGCCGTTGCCATTGAATCACCCATCCTCATCTTAGCAGCGATGGTCTTCCCCATCCTGGCTAGGATTCTGTCATTGGACATCCACGAGACCTCAAACAGAAAGAGTCAGAAAACGTGTCCATGTTTTCCTCTTGATCCAAGAAAACCAACCATATTTGGCTAGTGACCTGCTTAGGTAATGGGATTTATTACCAATTATGGTAGGTCACTCACCAACTGATCAATTTGCTAGTTGCAGGCGGCATCACTTTGCAACTTGCTATTTATTCCCAATCACTCAGTGATGAAACCTGACCAATCCCAATCGGTACACCTGATAGTTACTCACTATCAGATGCCCCTATTTCATCAGCAACTCCGCCCAATGAGATCTTAAGTAATTTTCTGGATCAATTCTCAATGGATATGACCAGGCGAATATCCCAAAATCTCCCAAATGTAATTACTCCAAAGCTCAGGCCAACTGATTTCCAATTCACTCCGCCTTAGGGAATTTTCCCCTAGTGATACCAAGTAATATAGCAGGATGGGAATATGGGCAAAAACCCCAACATCTAAGCAGGTCGCTAGCCAAATATGTTTGATTTACTTGATCGAGAGGAAAACGTTAGGGACACGTTTTCTAACTCTTTCTGCTTTAGGTCTTGAGGATGTCCAATGACAGAATCCTAGCCAGGATGGGGAAGACCATCGCTGCTAAGATGAGGACGGGTGATTCAATGGCAACGGCTGCCATTCCATCAAAGAGGTGTCAACCAAGGATTAGAAAGCCAAATTCCCCACTATATATTCCCTAGGATTTACTGTAGTAAAAAAGTAAGTAAATTATCCAATAGGTATATAGTTAAACTATCATCAGCTTCTATTGTGCTGTTCTTTCTCAAGGACATAATTGCAGAGGGCAATAATTGGTAGACTCTCAGAGAGAAGAATAAAGATCTGAGTGGGGATCTAGAGAAGAAGCAGTCATAATCAGAGATAGCTGCCAACTGTGTGTTGGACTGAAGCGACTATCTCTGGGGTATCTCAGCGAAGATCAGATGGACAAGAGGAAAGGAATGAATTCCTACAATTATGACATCATTGGTATTTATTCAGGAATACTGGTCAAAGCGTTGGGGTGACATATAATTCATACTCAACTATGGATAATAGTCTCCATACTGGCATTGATTAATAATTCATTCTATGCAACGTGACAAAGTGCATGAGGAAACTGAACCTGTGCAGTAAAAAGGTTACTAGTTTGCTTACCAATAACAACACTTGAGTAAATTTTTTTACAAGTTGGTGCTCACTACAGGGGTAGTTGAGTTGATTAGTATAGAAAAATATGTTCTATGAAAATGTTTCCAATTTTGAAAATATTTTTACTGAAGGAAGTAACGAAGATAGAACATGAAGAGGATCACGTTCAGTGGCGTTCACCCAGCTCATCAGTGGAATTCCAAGTGAAGCAAAATGAAGGTATTTAAGTTCAGGGAAAAGGACTTGCAGCCTAGATATGGAACTATCTAGAGCTTCAAAGAAACCAGTTCCACCAGACATCTACTTGAGATGAAGAGGATCAGCAGGGCTAACTCAGGTTGAAATTGGGTCCGCCTTAAATAGTCCTGAGGAGAGAGTGTTTAGATGTGGTATTGGAAAAAATAGGAAGCAATCAATCCGGAGAATTGGATTGCTATACCAATGAGGATATGAAGACAAAAACAGGAAATGATTAATCCAAGATAGTGGAGAAATCATTTGAATCAATAACACTCAATCAATGGTCAGAAGTTACTGGAGATGAGTTCATCAATTCAGGAGAAATTGGATGAAGCTAACGAGGCCAGAATGACCTGTGTATTTACAGATGGCAATGAATGCCTAAAAACGGTTTCTGGAGAAAAACGATCTTGACAATAGGACGGAACTGTTGGCTAATGAGATATTAAAATTCAAAGCATTAGTTGCCAAAATATGTACTGAAATTAGGGCCTGTTGGACGAATAACCAGTCAGGACAAAAGGCCTAATATTTAAAAGTATTGCCAAAAGTTGGAAAGTATAGCCTATATGTGAATAGACAGCGCTGCTGGTCATTTAGTGAAGAAGGTCAATAATTATTGGAAGTATTGAGCCTAAGAAAATAGTTGCAATGTTCCCAGCAAACCTCTGAACCAATAAATGGTTATGTCCTGAGATTTTGGTCAAGTCCTAGAAGATGACCACTAAACCAAATGGTTGGTTAAATCTTAAGAGGATAAGAGATTAGACCATAACAACTGGTAGGTTTAAGTACCTAGGACCCAGTTTGGATGAGAGTGGAAAAGAAGGACCTCTGAACCTTTTTGTAGGTTGCAAGTACTATTACAAAAAAATACAAAAAATATATCTAATATTAAAATATAGATTTTATGATAAATGAGTTTTGGACCTAAGAAATGATGAGAAATTCTGATGGCTGAATGGAGGAAATTCCACTCACAGTGAGATGAAATTATTGGCCAGGGTAACTGAGATCATCAACCTATTGGTTGATTGAGAGCAGCCTGCTGATCTGTTGGAAGGCCAGCAAGAGGAGGTGCTCAAATTGTCAAGTATCAGGAAGTGTTTGCTCAGGATGACCAAAATTTGGGATGCGAATGAGATGCAATCCACAAGGTTGACACCAGAGAAAGTTTTCCAATCAGAATGAGACCAATCTGATGATCAAAAGCTGCCAAAGCGGTAGTGGAAGAAGAAAAAGCAAACTAGTGAAGCATGGGCTTCTAGTTATGTCATCAAGTCCCTGGGCGAGTCCAATTCTGATTGTGAAGAAGAAGAATGGATCCAACTGGGTGGTGATTGACTACCAAAGGCTGAATTAAATTACAAAGAAGGATTTTTATCCCCTACAAAGGATTGATGATTTTCTGGATCAATTAGGAGAAGCAAAGTAATTCTCCGCAATGGATCTGATCTCAGGATACTGGAAGATCGACTTGCTAGAAGAAGACCAAGAAAAATGTGCAATTATTACCGCACAGGGGCTATACCAACTGACAAGGATGCCCCAGGGTCTATGCAATGCGCCTGCAACGTTTCAAAGGGCCATGGATGCAATATTAAGCGACTTAAAGTTGTTGTGCATCCTGGTATATCTGGACAATATAAATATATTCAGTAATACGTTTACTGATCACCTACACCACTTGGAAAAAGTATTTAAGCGACCGTCCATGACTAGCCTGAAGATCAAGCTAAGGAAGTGATATTTCTTTAAGAAAGAGTTGGAATACCTGCAATTCATAATCAACTCCTGTGTATTGCAGCCGCAAACCCAGAAGATAGCAGCTATAGAATGTATGGCTGTACCAAAGAATGTCTGAGACATCCAAGTGTTTCTTGGGATGGTTGAATACTACAGAAGATTTATTTGGGACTTCGCCCAAATAGCTGAGCCTTTATTTCATTTATTAAAGGATCTGAAAAAAGAGTTTGTATGGAATGAAGGGGCATAGGACTCCTTTGATGAGTCACACTGGTATTTGATTTATTCGCTAATTCTAAAATATCCAAATTTCTGATCAGGAGTTTATCATTCAAACCATTGCTTTGTTGATGGCAATCGGCGCCATACTGAGCCAAGTAGACAAACTTGGGGATGAGCATCCAATGGCATATGTAAGCCGGACACTCTCAGCCACTGAGAGGAACTACACCGTGGCTGAGCGTGAATGCCTTGCAGTCATATTTTGAATGCAAGCAGTTTCACGTTTACTTCCACAAAATGCACTTTAAGGTGTAACAGACCACCCTTTGCTGCATTAACTGCACAATTTGAGAGATCCAGAAGGACGACTGGCCCAATGGGCACTTAAGCTTCAGGATTATAATTATGAGATTGTCCATAAAGCAGGGGCTTTTCTTTAGAACACAGATGGTTTATCATGGTTACTGTCAAAATCCAGGGATTGCTCTCTTGGAAATTAATATCCTGCATGTCTATTCAGGCTGAAGTTCTGATGGCTGATCCTTAATAATGCCTGTGGTTTATGGGATGTGACCTGTCTATCAACTCACTAGGTTATTAAAATTCGCCTCGACTCTTATGGCCAATTTCAGGCGTAATTTTTCCTTTGTAATCAGTAACTTTGTTCAAGGCAGGACTATATACAAACTGGGGATTTGGTCCTTTCAGTTTGTTGACACTTCTCCTAGGTTGGATTTGGGATAAAAACAGGAAAAGGATAAAATAAGTAAGACTTTTATTGCAAGCTATTATTAGATAATGGTCATTAGGCCAGGCGCCAGCATTTATATCTCTAGGGCATCTCCTGGCCACATCCAGCACAAAATTTCAACAGCTATTTTGCCGCTCAGTTCGGCCTATGACTGAAACCTTTCTTAGGTTCATTGGTGGCAAAATACTCCTGAAATCCTCCCGATTTCAGGTACAAAAATTGCAATAAAAGCATGCAAAGTTGTCCTAAAATCTTCAGGATTTAAGTTTCGTTATACTGCTGATGAGACACACCTTCTGTGAAATTTTGGTCTCAATTGAAGAAAATGACGCACCCCTAATTGGGACATCAGTAGGCCTCTTCCTCAATAGCTTTAAGTAACCCCCTTGGGAGGTCCACATAAGTGCTATCATGCCAATTACATGTATCAACATATAAATTTCTGCCCTTAAGCAGAAAATTGATAACATTGTTTGTTCGTTTAATTGTCCATGGGACTTTTTATACGCAACTTTGGGTTGTCCCCAAATTATTTCATATATATTTGATTGGTTCTTGTTTCAATAATCAGGACCAATTGCCAAGGTTTGATGCATCAGAATTGGCCATAATATGTGAGTGTAGTTGGGCTGAGCGCCTGATAAATTACTCAATTGGATTTTCATTGAGATAATCGGCCCAAGTTTTAAAAATTGCAATAGGCATTATATCAAGCGTTGAAAGGATAATTGGCCCAATCTGATGGTTGTTGAAGGATTATTTTCGAGTCAACCACAAGAATCTGACAGTTACCAATGGTACAGTTGGTATACCCGCAGGTGGATGAGTTATTCCAGAGAATGGTTGAAGTAAAAATCAGGGACAAGCCCTGACAAATCCAAGGTGCAAATTGGAAAGTGATGGAAAACACCAAGACCATGGATGGACAAGATTCAAGATGATCAACGGAAGTGATTATTATCTCCAAAAACATTAGAAAGAGCAGCTATAGTGCAAGCAGACAAGGTTTTCAGGCAAGGAGGCCTGAGGAAAACAACTGACCATATTTTCCAGTATTATTACTGGAATCCATCAACTACAATGTTGCAGATAATCTATTTTGTTGTGTGGAGTGCCAGCTACACAAACCAAATAAGAATACAACTGGATACTGACTGGTCCGTCCTGGATTTTCCTGGCACATGGTGTCCATCAATGTTATGGGACCGCTGACAATGAGCTCAGGGGGAGTCAAGTATATTATAGTTTCCATTGACCATCTGATGAGATGGGTCGAGATGAAGGCCCTAACAGAGTAGATGCTAACAGTACTGCAAGGTTTATCCTGGATCAGGTAGTATACTGGCATGGATGCCCACAGGTCCTGCTTAGTGACAATGGGACTAACTTCCCATCTCATGTGATCCCAAGATTAAATGAGATAATGGGGATCAGAGGAGTTATGTCAGTAACTTACTGGCTGGAGATGAAAGGACTGGTAGAATGGGTGAATGGAACACTGGCTGTGACGATGGAGAAGCTAGTCGCAGGGAGAACTTCCACATGGGGAATGTACCTGTTTTTGGTGATGTTCGCATACAATATTAATAATCATACAGCAATGGAAAAGATGTTGTTTGAATTGTTATATGGAAGAAAGGCCGCATTGCCACCAATTTTATATTTGGTGGTGGAAGCTACGTTGGGGATGATTACTGAGTGATCTCTGAACTGAATGATGAGTATCCTGATCAATATGCAATTGCAAGCATTCGATACAACCTTGAAGAAAAGGATATGAGTGAAATTGATGGACGATAATAACTGACTGGCCTAAGAAGAATATTGAATAGGGGAAAGAGTTGCCTATCACAATACATATGGTTTTAAATGAAGAAACAAACTAGATGTGTTGTGGTCAGGTCCGTTTGAAGTGGTTGCCAAGATGGTGACTGATGCCTACTCCATCAAGAATTTCTTGGATGGAGGAGTTGTGAATTGAGTCCATGATAAGTATCTAAAGTGTTTGATTGATGAAAAAATAAAAGAGTTTCCGGAGGACTGATGAACCATTAAGTTGGTCATGTCCAGATGATTAGTTCAGGTCCAAAAAAGGACCTCTGAACCAATCTAGATGGTTAAGTCTGAAAGGACCTCTGAACCATAGAAACTGGCAGGTTTAAGTACCCAGGATCCAGTTTGAGAGAAAAGATAAAAAGATGGACCACTGAACTGAAACAAGGTCAAATCCCATAGGAAAAAGAAGAATAAAGGTAAAAATTGATAAAAAATATTGAAAAAATATAAACCGCATAGGAAAAACTGATACAATTTTTTACTTTTTTATTGATTGTCCTCAGTTAGGGATGATTCTGCCTATGTCGCCCCTTGGGGGAGGTAGGATGGATTGTGGTAGGAATGAACAGCCCATTGAAATTGATATGAGATCAGACGCTAGCAAGGGCCAGACTACACAAAACCGAATTCTTTGAGTGGATGCAGAGCCCTGTGAGAAAGTGACTAGGGGAAGGAAAATTGAGGTGTCAGATGAAGCCAATCATGAAACCCTGGAGTGGGGAGGAAAGCAACATTATAAGAAGAGGCAATCAGAAAATAAAACCAAGTAATCCTGATATGGTACCAGAGCTGGAAGATTAGTCCTGAGCGCCTGATGACAGACTTTATCAAGGACACTGGACATATGGGCTGGCAACGAAGAAGGGATGCTTGATGGGGGTTGCTAAATCATGCTACCTATTAATGCCATCAGCGGAAGATACTGATGGGAAGTGCTGGAGAAGAGATATTCATGTAGGGAGCATATTGCATCCTGCTTGCGATGACTACAGTCTTCTCAGAAGCTAAAGCTGATTGAACGGTGGAACCCAGGTGAGGCTGGAAGCTTCATGGACCAACTTCAAAGAACTTGGCCAGCAAAGCGAATAGCATAAGCAGCGATATCCTAATTCAGAGTGTTATCAAGATCAGAGGGATTCAGTGCTAGAGTAAAAGCCTCAGTGACTTGTGCCTGAAGTTCAGCATAGGGGAGCTCAAAGTGTATACTTCGACCAATTGTGATCTTAGAGACCAGAACAGCGGGTTTGTAATATTGACCAAGTTGGAAGAGGAACTCAGGGAGCAGGTCTGACCTGGCAGAAATGAATGATCCAGAGCAACCGGCATAATCTCTAGAGCATCTATGATGATGTTTGGAGCATCAGAGAATGGAGCTAAATCCAGGAGAGTTTTTGGAGTCCAACTCTGGAATTGATGGCAGAGGAAGAATCAGCCAAGAGAGTTGTTCAAAACAATGGCCAGCCTGATTTTGGAGAGATGTTATTGTTTCCATTAATTCGATGAAGGACTAGCTGCTGGTTCCAGACTAGGCGTATGAGTCCTGAAAGGACCATAAAAGAGGTTTCTCCGTGCATCCTGACTCATCGTCTGGAAGAGACGGAGGTCTGGATCAGACAAACTATTCAGGAGCTGCTGGTATCATGACTCAGAATTTGACATATGATCTGGATGAGAGGGGGATGTCAGACTTATATGGAAGTTGACATTATGCACTCTATAATCCATTAGGCTCCAATTTCAGGGAAATTAATCTCAAAATTAATGGGATAAGCTCTCCAAAGGAAGAAATAGGAATGACTTAAGCCAGGAGGTTATGAGAGAAAAAACCAAGGTGAATAAAAATATTATATTCTTAATTGAGCTGCAAAACAAACATCGATGGCAAGAGTCTCCTGTCTAGGATGAGGAGAAAATCAGAAAATTAAGGATGCAGGACCAAGAATCCTGAATATGACAGTGGGTCAAATACCCTGATGGGGGAAACCGGATCCTGGGACTAATATTGTCATGAGTAAATTGATCAGCCCAATACAACTGTAGATCATGAGGACTGCGCTCTGAGAAGGCAGTAGCGAGAAGGAAGAGGAAGAACGTCATATGCAAAGGTTGTCCCAAGAAGCATTTAGTATTGACGAGTGTACTCCGCTTGAACCAATGAAGTATTTGACCAACTGTCCAAAGCAGTGTTCTCATGCCCCAGTCCTTTTCTCACTGGAAATCTAGGCAAGAGGGGGGATGTGTTGGGATTTTTGCCCATATTCCCAGCCTTCTAGATTAACTGGTATTACTAGGGAAAAATTTACTAAGGTGAAGTAGATCAGAAATCTTTTGGCCCAAGTTTTGGAGTAACTATGTTTGGGGGATTTTGGGATATTCGCCTGGTCGTATCCATCAAGGATCAATCTGGACAAATACTTAAGATCTAATTGGGTGGAGTTGCTGACAAAATAGGGGCACCTGATAGTGATTAACTATCAGGTGTACCGATTGGGATTGGTCAGGTTTTGTCACTGACTGATTGGGAATGAATAGCAAGTTGTAAGGTGAGTGATGCTGCCTGCAACTAGCGAATCAATTGGTTGGTGAGTGACCTGCCATAATGGGTAATAAGTTTCATTACCTAATCAGGTTGCTAGCTAAATATGGTTAGTTCTCTTGGATTGAGAGGAAAACAGGGACATGTTTTTGACTCTTTCCGTTTGAGGTATTGAGGATGTCCAACAACAGAATCTTATCCAGGATGGGGATAACATCGCTGCTGAGAACAGGATTTGTTATTTAAAGACAACAGCTGCCGTTTTATCAAAGAGGTGTCAACTGAGGGTTTAGAAAGCCGAATTCCCCACTATACATATTCCCTAGGATTTAATATAAATAAAAAAGTAAGTAATATTTTCCAATAGGTATATAGTTAAACTATCATCAACTTCTATTGTGCTGTTCTGTCTCAAGGATATTATTGCTGAGGGCAATAATTGGAAGACTCTCAGAGAGAAGAGCAAAGATCCGAGAGGTGATCTAGAGAAGAAGGAGCCACAATCAAGGATAGCTGACAACTGTGTGTTGGACCAAAGCGATTGTCACTGGGGTATCTCAGCAAAGATTGGGTGGACAAGAGGAAGGGAATAATTCCTACGAGTATGACATCATTAGTATTAATCAGAAATACTGGCAAAAGCGTTGGGCTGAAATATAATATATATCAAATATAAATAATAGTCTCCATACTATTATCAATCAATAATTCATTCTATACAACGTGACAAAGCGCATGAGGAAACTGAACCTGTGCAGTAAAAAGGTTACTATGTTGCTTGCCAGAAACAACCACTTAAGTAAATTTTTACATTAGGTAATGGGACTTATTACTCATTAAGGCAGGTCACTCACCAACCAATTGATTCGCTAGTTGCAGGCAGCATCACTTACCTCACAACTTGCTATTCATTCCCATTAAATCAGTTATGTAACCCAACTGATCCTAATTGGTACACCTGATAGTTAATCACTATCAGATGCCCCTAATTTTTGGCCACTCCGCCCAAAGAGATACTAGGTATTCCTCTGAATCAATTTCAGATGGATATGAGCAGGTGGCTATTCCAAAATCCCCTGAACGTAGTTCCTCTGAAACTCAGGCCAACCAATTTATGATTCACTTCACCTTAGAGAATTTTCCTCTAGCGACACCAGGTAAGCTAGCATGCTGGGAATATGGGTATAAATCCCAACACATCCCCCTCTTTCCTAGATTTCCAGTGAGAAAAGGACTGGAGCGTGAAAACACCGCTTTGGACACTTGGTCAAATACTTCATTGGTTTAAGTGGAGTACACTCATAAATAATCAACGCTGCTTGGGACAACCTTTGGCATATGGCGTTCTTCCTCTTCCTCATAGCTACCACCTTCTCAGAGAGCGGTCCCCACGACCTGCTGTCATTCTGGGATGATTGATCTACTCATGATGATATTAGTCCCGGGATTCAGTATTTTCCCATCAGGGTATATGACCCACTGTCATATTTAGAATTCTTGGTCCAGCATCCTTGATTTCCTTATTTTCTCCTCATCCTAGACAGGAGACTCTTACCGTTGTTGTTTGTTTTGTGGCTCAATTAAGAATAAAATATTTTTATTCACCTCGGTTTTTTCTCTCATAACCTCATGGCTCAAGTCATTCCTAATTCTTCCCTTGGAGAGCTTATCCCATTAATTTTGAGATTGTTTTCTCCAAAATTGGAGCTTAATGGATTGTAGAGTGAACAATGTCAACTTCCATATAAGTCGGACATCCCCCTCTCATCCAGCTCATATGTCGAATTATGAGTCACAATACCAACAGCTTCTGAATAGTTTTTCTGATCAAGACCTCCGTCTCTTCTAGCAGATGAGTCAGGATGCTTGGTGGAACCTCTTCTATGGTCCTTAAGGGACTCATTCACCTAGTCTGGCGCCTGTGGCTAGTCCTTCTGTCAAATTAATGGAAATGGTAACTAATCCCTCTGAAACCAGGCTTGCAATCAATTTGAATGACTTGCAGCCAATTCTTCCTCTGCCGTTGATTCCAGAGTTGGATTTCGAAACTCTCCTGGATTTGGCTCCTTTCTGCTGATGCTCCAACCATCATCATAGATGATCCAGAGATTATGCCATTTGCTCTTGATCATTCATTTATTTCCAGGTCAGACCTGCTCCCTGAGTTCCTCTTCCAACTCGGTCAATATTATAAACCCGCTGTTCTATTCCAAGCTCACAATTGGTAACAGTATTCACTTTGAGCTCCCCTACGCTGATCTTCAGGCCCAAGTCAACAAGGCTTTGACTCTAGTGCTGAATCCCTCTGATCTTGATAACATTCTGGATCAGGATATTGCTGCTTATGCTCTTTGCTTTGCTGGTCAAGTTCTTTGAAGTTGGTCTACAAAGCTTCCAGCCTCACCTGGTTTCCACCAATCATTCAGCTTTAGCTTCTGAGAAGACTGTAGTCATCGCTTGCAGGATGCAATATGCTCCCTATATGACTATCTCTTCTCCAGCACTTCCCATCAGTATCTTCCGCTGATGGCATTAATAGGTAGCATGATTTAGCAACCCCCATCAAGCATCCCTTCTTCTTTGCCAGCCCATATGTCCAGTGTTCTTGATGGAGCCCGTCATCAAGCTTTGAACTAATCTTCCAGCTCTGGTACCATATCAGGATTACTCAGGGTTATTCACCGATTGCCTCTTCTTATACTGTTGCTTTCCTCCCTGCTCTGGGGTTTCGTGATTGGCTTCATCCAGCATCTCAATTATTCCTTCCCTAGTCACTTTCTCACAGGGCTCTGCATCTGCTCAAAGAATGTGGTTTTGTGTAGGTCTAGCCCTTGCTAGCATCTGATCTCATATCGATTTTGATGGGCTGTTCATTCTTACCACAATCCATCCTACCTCCCCCAAGAGGCGGCATAGGCGGAATTATCCCCATACCAAGGACAAAAAAAATAAAGATTATAAAATTATATCAGTTTTTTTCTGTGCAGTTTATATTTTTTTGTTTTTTTCCAATATTTTTTATCAAGTTTTATCTTTATTCTTTTTTTCCTATGGGACTTAACCTTATTTTGGTTCAGAGGTCCATCTTTTAATTTATTTTTTCCCTAAACTGGGTCCTGGGTACTAAACCTGCCAGTTTTCTATGGTTCAGAGGTCCTTTTTTAAGACTTAAACATCTAGATTGGTTCAGAGGTCTTTTTTTCAGAATTGACCTAATCATCAGGATGTGACCAACTTAATGGTTCATCAGTCCTCTGGGAACTCTTTTATTTTTCATCAATTCAACACTTTAAATATCTAGCATGGACTCAATTCACAACTCCTCCATCCAAGAAATTCTTGATGGAGTAGGCATCGTCACCATCTTGGCAACCACTTCAAACGGACCTGACCACAACACATCTAGTTTGTTTCTTCATTTAAAACCATATGTATTGTGATAGGCAACTCTTTCCCCTATTCAATATTCTTCTTAGGCCAGTCAGTTATTATCGTCCATCAATTTCACTCATATCCTTTTCTTCAAGGTTGTAACGAATTCTTGCAATTGCATATTGATCAGGATACTCATCATTCAGTTCAGAGATCACTCAGTAATCATCCCCAACGTAGCTTCCACCACCAAATATAAAATTGGTGGCAATGAGGCCTTTCTTCCATATAACAATTCAATCAGCATCTTTTCCATTGTGTATGATTATTAATATTGTATGCGAACATCACCAAAAACAGGTACATTCCCCATGTGGAAGTTCTCCCTGCGACTAGCTTCTTCATCGTCACAGCCAGTGTTCCATTCACCCATTCTACCAGTCCTTTCATCTCCAGCCAGTAAGTTACTGACATAACTCCTCTGATCCCCATTATCTCATTTAATCTTGGGATCACATGAGATGGGAAGTTAGTCCCATTGTCACTAAGCAGGACCTGTGGGCATCCATGCCAGTATACTACCTGATCCAGGATGAACCTTGCAGTACTGTTAGCATCTACTCTGTTAGGGCCTTCATCTCGACCCATCTCATCAGATGGTTGATGGCAACTATATTGTACTTGACTCCCCATGCGCTCATTGTCAGCGGTCCCATCACATCTATGGACACCATGTGCCAGGAAAATCCAGAGCGTACCAGCTGGTATCCAGTTGTATTCTTATGTGGTTTGTGCAGCTGGCACTCCACCCAACAAGCTAGATAATCCGTGACATCATAGTTGTTGGATTCCCAGTAATAGTACTCGCAAATATGGTCAGTTGTTTTCCTCTGGCCTCCATGCCTGAAAACCTTATGAGCGGCTTGAATGATAGCTGCCCTTTCTGATGGCTTTGGGAATAATAACCGCTTCCCATTGATCATCTTAAATACTTGTCCATCCATGGTCTTGGTGTTTGCATTGCTTTCTGTAGCGCACCTTGAATTTCTTGGGGCTCATCCCCAATTTTTCCATCGAACATTCTCTGAATAGCTCATCCACCTGCAGGTATACCATCTGGACCGTTGGTAACCGCGATAAGCCATCCACATTCTGGTGAGAAGCCCCTGCTTGGTGGAAAATCTTGTAGTCATAAGCCTGGACCTTAAGTGCCCATTGATCTAGTCGTCCTTCTGGCTCTCTCAAATTGTGCAACCAATGCAGCAAAGATTGGTCCATCACCACCTTAAAGTGCATTCCATGGACATACACCCAAAAGTGCTTACATATGCAAATGACCGCAAGGTATTCACACTTAGTCATGGTATAGTTCCTCTCAGTGGCTGAGAGTGTCCGGCTCACATATGCCACTGGATGCTCATCCCCAAGTTTGTCTACTTGGCTCAGTATGGCGCCGATTGCTATCAACAAAGCATTGGTTTGAATGACAAACTCCTGATCGAAATTTGGATATTTCAGAATTAGCGAATTTATCAAATACTGGTGTAACTCATCAAAGGAGTCCTATGCCTCTTCATTCCATACAAACTCTTTTTTCAGATCCTTTAATAAATGAAATAAAGTCTCAGCTATTTGGTTGAAGTCCCAAATAAATCTTCTGTAGTATTTAACCATCCCAAGGAACACTTGGATGTCTCAGACACTCTTTGTTACAGCCATATGTTCTATAGCTGCTATCTTCTGGGTTTGCAGCTGCAATCCAATGGAGTTGATTACAAATCTCAGATATCACGATTCTTTCTTAAAGAAGTAGCACTTCCTTGGCTTGATCTTCAGGTTAGCCGCGGACAGTTGCTTGAATACTTCTTCCAAGTGGTGCAGGTGATCAGTAAATATCTTACTGAACACGTTTAAATAATCCAGATATACCAGGATGCACAACAACTTTAAGTCACTTAATATCGCATCCATGGCCCTCTGAAACGTTTCAGGCGCATTGCATAGACCCTGGGGCATCCACATCAGTTGGTATAGCCCCTGCGCGATAATAATCACGCATTTTTCCTGGTCTTCTTTTGGCAAGTCGATCTGCCAATATTCTAAGATCAGATCCATCGTGGAGAAATACTTTATTCTCCTAAACAATCTAGTGCATCATTGATCCTCGGTAGGGGGTACAAATCCTTCTTTATAATTTAATTCAGCCTTTGGTAGTCAATCACCACCCAGTTGGATCCATCCTTCTTCTTCACAATCAGAATTGGACTCACCCAGGGACTTGATTACAGAACTAGAATCCCATGCTTTACTAGCTTGCTGTTTTCTTCTTCTACTACCGCTTTGGCAGCTTTTGATCATCAGATTGGTCTCATTCTGATTGGCAAACTTTCCCTGATGTCGACCTTGTGGATTACGTCTTGTGCACATCCTAAATCGTGGTCATCCTGAGAAAATACTTCCTGATATTTTTTGAATAGTTTGAGCACCTCCACTTACTGGCCTTCTAACATATCAGCGAGCTACTCTTAATCAATCAATAGGTTGATGCTTTCAGTTACCCCAGCTGGTAATCCCATTTTGTTGAGAGTCCCAAATTTATGCAATCTCCTCAATTTGGCCGTTGGGATCAAATGAACAAATGCAATGATCTGATTTCTCTTGATCTTCATCTGTTTTTCACTCAAATTCGCCAGGAGAACTCAAATTTCTCATGCCCAGCAATATTATCCCAGGAGCCACCCATGGCTCCACTCTGGACTTCTTCCAGAGGCTTCCAACCTCCCCATACAACAGCTCAGGCATCTCCAATGTCAACCCCATGTTGACTATCATCTGCGATCCTGGTGGTATGGTCCTCTCATTCTTGATCCTCAGTGGAATTCCCCAGTTCTTTAGAATTTCCGCCAGCATTTCATGTTGCTTTCTACCAACTAATTGGTATCAAATTGTGACAATGCCATCATCGTATATTAGATTGATGAAGTTGTTTCTTTGATTTAGAAGAGCTTCACCATCCTTCTGATATACCAATGATAACGTCTGACCCAATATGGTCAATGTATTATCCTTGAAAGTTACATTTAACTTCATATTTTTGTAGAAATTCCGTTATGATCAGAATGTCATAGTTTTGGTTAACCAAAACTATTGCTGGTGCAGATACCACCAGTGGCCTGAATTGTAATGTCAATGCACTATATGCTCCACAGGAGATGGTGGTGTTCAGCCCAGATATCCCATATTCTTTCTTATGTTTTAAGTTAAGTGAGATCTTCATCCTCTTTACCAGATTGGTTGAGACAATATTGATGGGTGCTCCACTGTCGACAATCACCCTCACCCATACTCTATTCACTTGTATGTCTATATACATACACTCAAAGTATTGTAATATAGGGTTTACTGAGTGAATAGTGGCATTATTAGCTGAATTTAAAGTGTGAATAATTTTCGCTGATAAATCAGGAAGCAATTCCTTTATCATGATGAGGTGGATATACAAATTAGCTCATCTAAATGGACATCAGATAATTCTTCAGGATTCTCAGCAGTTTGAATCTTGTCCTCCAGTTCTCAGGTGTATGACCAGGCAACTTCCTTGATTATTTCAGGGTTGATTCTTTTTGCCCCAGCTCTGGTCACGGCATTTGCATCTAAATTGACCACTTGATACAGCTTATCCTGCTCATTGTCTACAAACAGATCACTGATATAAATTTCTTCATTCATAATTTGGGAGAAACAGGCTCCTCCGCAGCTCTAGACTGTCCCCCATCTAGGCCACGAGCCCTTTTCCTGAATCCTTGGTGGCTGCTGACCCTTTGGCCTGGACCACATTTATCTAATCCTTTGGCTTCTTACAGTGCACGGCAAAATGTCCTTTCCCACACATTGTTAGCAGACCTTTTCCTTCTTGTTTAACCATCTGAATTCTTTGGGTTTATTTCCTGGCACGGTTTGATATGTTGCTTCTTTAGCTCCTTTGTTTCCCTTTGTGGGATTCAGATTTTGTACCAGATTGAATTTGAAGCTTCTATTAGGGGCATCAAATGTCACTCCCAAAATCTTCAAGTTATCTACCATTTGCAAGATAGTTATTTCCATCACAAACATGGAATACATCATGCAATGCAAATTGTGATAGGGCCAAAAGGCCACTTGCAAGGTGATTCTAGCATCGAAGTTGTCCAATACTTTTACTCTGACCAGGATATGTGACTCCTGGTAAAACCAATCTGCAAAGCTATCTAGAGACTCATCCTTATGGAACTGGATTCCCATAAATTTCTGCTTGATCTTCAACATGCGTGTCAGACTCCCAAACTCTTTAATGATGGCCGCCTTTGCCTCAGCATATGACCAACTGTCCGCCTCCAGGTGAGGTAACACTAAGTTTTGACAGTCAGTGTCTAGGCAATACATTTCCGTTAATGCCTTTTGACGATCCCTGTAGCCATTCATGGTCATGTCAAACAGTCAGAAAAATGCTGGGGCGTTATCCCAATGGAACATTGGCAATTTTGGCGTTGCCCTAAATTCCTCTGAGTCATTTCTGGCTTATTTTCTTGGTTCAGATACTCAGCTAAATTGAGTAGTGACTTTGGGAATCATCTCCAAAATGGCAGCAAAAGCGGGTGGCATGTTCCTTGGGATATACAACTTCCCAAGTATTGTGTGAGGACTTCTTCTTCAGCATCGTTTGCCATATCAGGCTCAAATGCACATCTGTGAGCTTTAAGTTCCTCCACTTGTTTGATTAATCTCTTTATATCTGCACCAAAATTTCTTAAACAAATGCAATCCGCTCCTTGCTCCATTTTCAGGTATAAGATCTCTCAAATGAGGTCCCCTTCTTTCTTCTTCAACGAAGTTACTTTCCCAAGTAACTCGTTCCTGAAGCTTGTTACATTCTCTATTACTTCCTCCACCTTGGCGACTCGTTCTTCCAAGGCTGCAAACACCTGATGGTCCACTGAGTTTAGAGATATCAGGTTTACAGTGGCCAACTTGGTCCACAGTTTTTGTAGCTCATCTTTGTATAACATTCTTAGATATTCTTCAACTCAACTACCCCTGTAGTGAGAACCAAATTTGTAAAAATTTACTCTGGTGGTTGTTATCAGCAAGCAACCTAGTAACCTTTTTACTGCATAGGTTCAGTTTCCTCATGCACTTTGTCACGTTGTATAGTATAATAAATTATTAATCAATAATAGTATGGAGACTATTATCCATAGTTAAGTATGAATTGTATTTGGCCCAATGCTTGGCCAGTATTCCTAATTAAATACTCATGATGTCATACTCATAGGGATTTGTTCCCTTGCTCTTGTCCACCTAATCTTTGCTGAGATACCCCATTGACAGTCTCTTAGGTCCAACACACAGTCAGCAACTATCCTTGATTGTGACTCCTTCTTCTCTAGATCCCCTCTCAGATCTTTACTCTTTTCTCTAAGAGTTTTGCAATTATTGCACTCAGCAATAATATCCTTGAGACAGAATAGCACAACAGAAGCTGATTATAGTTTAACTATATACCAAATAAATAACTTAGAACTAAATAACTCTTATTATCTTCTGTATTATTTTGTTTTTTTATTATAGTAAATCCTAGGGAATATATATAGTGGTGAATTTGGCTGTCTAACCCTCGGTTAACACCTCTTTTATGAAATGGCAGCCATTGCCATTCAATCACCCATCCTCATCTTGGCAGAGATGGTCTTCCCCATCCTGGCTAGGATTCATCATTGAACATCCTTGAGACCTAAAATGGAAAGAGTTGGAAAACCTGTCCTAATTTTTTCCTCTTGATCCAAGTGAACCAACCATATTTGGCTAGCGACCTGCTTAGGTAATGTAACTTATTACCCATTAAGGCAGGTCACTCAACAACTAATCAATTTGCTAGTTTCAGGTGGCATCACTCGCCTCACAACTTGCTATTCATTCCCAATCAGTTGGCGATGGAAACTGACCAATCCCAATTGGTACACCTGATAGTTAATCACTATCAGATGCCCCTATATTGTTGGCAACTCAGCCTGATAAGATCTAAAGTATTCATCTGGATTGATCCCCAATGGATATGATCAGGCGAATATCCCAATATCCCCCAAATGTAGTTACTCTAAAACTTGGGCCAACTAATTTCTAATTCACTTTGCCTCAAGAAATTTTCCCCTAGCGATACCAGGTAATCTAGCAGGCTGGGAATATGGACAAAATTTCCAACTGTACTTTTGGGTGTTGTTGTCTTAAATGCTAATGCTTGGGGAATAATAAAATTTGCATTAACCAAGGGTAATACAATCACATTTGATTATGGTAGATCAACATTTAAAACCTTCATGACATGGTATTGATCTCATCCTGACCAGCTGACTTATGCCCAAATTTTTCCACCAAAGTTTTCCTCCCACTTAAATCCACTTGGTGGATCATTGACACTTCATACGGTGGGCGAAAATGTGCACCCATGGTTAGGCCATATATGGGAGGTCTCATTGGGTATTAAAAGGATTAAATGCACCTGAACCTTTCAGGGTTGAGCTCACCTTTTTCCAATGGAAGGAAAATGCCTTGATAGGGTTTTTAACCTAAGCGTACCATGGATGACTTAATTACTCTGAGCATCAATTATCAATGTTAGCAGACCCCTCATTGTGGCCTGAGATTTTACTGAGGGAGGGGCATGACACCACCTTCCCAGTGGCAGTGGTTTTTTACTTCCGCCACCTCCAAACACACAAACAACCAACTCTTTGTACTAACTCTTGAATGGTGAGAAGGGAGATAAGGTGACAATCTTGAGGGGGTAGGCCATCACCCACCTCTCATCACTACATGGGCCAAACCACCCTTGGAAATGAGAGGGACAGTCACCTTCTTCAACCCATTTTTGTACAGAACAAAAATTACTCACGGTTGAGGCGCAGGGGGTGCTCCCTTAACTTTTAAAGAGTACTCCTAATCTGAAATTTAGCTATGGTGAAAAAATACCTCACTTAAATTATAATTTTAGCCAGAGTAAAGCCCACTCTCCTCAATCCCCAGGGTAAGTTGATGTCCCTCCAGATTTAAGCTAAGCCCTTATCTTTTATCAATGTAGTTTGATCCCCTGTTTTTCACTATTGATGACTTTGATGTGATCATGTTGTAGTAGATCATCTCACCATATTTAGTAAATTCCCCCTAATTACTTTATGCATAACCTCTAAGGGAATAGCAAATGTTTGTAAGGTAAATTTTCTCCAGAAGATTCTTACAAGATGAAGTAATATCAGACCATGGCCCCAATTTATATCCTGGTTCTAAAACCGCCTTCTGTCCAATGTAGCATCAGCCCTGCCAATTATCTGCTTATCACTAACATTTAGATGGCCAAATGGAAAGGGTCAACCAAATTCTAGAGCATTATATTTGATTCTTTAACCCTTCTCATTTGTACATCTGGACCACTTGAGACTTTATTGCTCAGTTTACTTGTAATACCCACACTCATTACTCCATACTTATTTCCCATATCTTGCTACCTTTGGCCAACATCCTTAGCTGGTTAATGGATAACCTGATAGAGTGGTACCATCTGCTAATGATCTGATGACCAATATTTAATTAAATATTGCTGCCTCAAAGACAAATAATGATGAAGGCTTCATGACTAAAGATTTAAGATTGATGCTTGATGCTTTGAAATTTATAACTACAAAGAAGGTTACATGTAACTCATCAGTGTTAAGAAATTTTCCATCCCTGTAGAACACCAGAAGCTAAGTCCTTTTTATCCTGGGTCTATACAAGGTGCTTTGCAAATTAGTAAATTGGCTTTATAATTTTTGCTGCCTGAAAGCTCTCAAGCACACCCTGTCCTCCATGTCTCACAATTAAGGATGTTTTATAGTCCTATAGCTGACAAATTTGGCAAGTATGCTCATAAGATCCTAGTGAAACAGAATAGAAGATTAAAGATATTTTGGAGACTAAGACCCTTGTGTTAAAATTTTATACTCGTTTAGATATCTTAGATATTCTATTAAGGAAACCATCTGGCAATCAGCTCATAATTTGCCTATTGCCTTGAGATGATCAAAACTATGTAGCCAAAAAGTGTAAGAGTTTAGAGGGGTGATATCATGGTCTGGACTTTGCATGGCTACAACATTGCACCCATATTTTAAAATATTGATCATTGGTCCTCAGGTTAATAGAATAAACTGTGATTAAAAGGACCAGCATCAAGGCCTAACAGAATTTGAGACAATAAGGTGAATTGGCATTGAGCTGCAATTTAAAATTAGTTGCAATAAGCCTTCAATTCAATCAAATTTACAATGGCAAATCGCCTCAGATATAATGCCAATTCAAACCCTATATGATTAAAAATATATTGGATATGGGTATCTCAAAGATTCAAGTTTCAACATTGGCAACCAGTCCTAGATGGGTTACTAATAACTCAATGATTCTATATGTCTCTCAGTAGCCCAGAAATCTCCTTACTAGTAATCTGGCTTATAAGTCCCCTGCCTAAAATCTTTAGTTTCTATTAATCAATTGCTGAATAAAATCTCCAATCTTATTTTAAAATTTTACCCTATCTATCAAGTTATGGCATGAACAAAATGAGGTGGAGAATTCCATGGCATTGGCACTAGCATTATAACCCTGACAACTTGTACACATATTATTGAGCATCTGCCTATTCCTCACCAGTAGCATCTTTATTCAGAAAATGAATCATGTATGCTAATAACCTTGTCTGGCAATCTGCATGATCATTACCTGGGCATGTACATGGGCATGCCATTATAATAGTCTGGCACCACACCTGATGGTGGTGGACCATGACACCACTTTGTTTTTTATACTAAAACATTAAAAAATATGATTTCAATTTTTAATATACTGAATAAACCCTATTAGTATAAAATCATAAGATGAAAAGTTCATAGGCAATGATTACACTATACCTAGAATAAACAGCAAAATTTTACTTTTATAGATATACTTTTTTAAATTAACAAATAAATTTTTGGCTCTATAATAGAGCTTTCAAGTAACATTATATTATCAGATCTGTTACAAGGCATGATTTTAGGATAATTTAATTTATATAGTATAGCTTTATTTGACAATATCTAATTAACTCAAAATAACAGCTAACCATTGTACTCTCATCATAATCTGCTTACATTATTTATTATCTTTAGATAAGGTGTTACTTTAAATGAATAGGAATTTATTATAAATTAATTTTGTCTTTGTTAGTACATTTTAATCTACCCTTATATCAAAGTTAAGCGTTGCCATACTCAATAAGCACCTTTCATGAATCCCCCCCTTTGGGTTGGGACCATCTAGTACTAAAAAAAATAAGCACCTTTCATATTCGATCAGCTGTTCAAACATCAACCTTGGTATGCCAAAAGTTTAAACCTGCGCATATTTGACTAGTTTTTGCGGCGGGTCCGTAATATATAGGGAGCTTTTTGAAAATATGAAAAACTGTTCCCAGCTTAACCTTTCGAAATTTAGCTTCAAAAAGGTTATATAAATAGAGGAGTTGGGTGTTCGAAGGTGATGTACTATTACCACCTAGTACTAAAAAAGGTGATGTATAATTATAGAAACCTTGTTTCTCAATATTATTTTCATATTGGTAACCGATAATTGGAAGCTAGATGTTTGGTTAGCTGATTTTATAGTACGCCAGTCTTGGATTTTTAAATCAATTTTATTGTTTCTTGAAATTCAGCATCTTTAGTTTTTGTTGACTTATAATATTTCAAACTTGAAGGTGTTTCAAGGCTACCTCGATTAGGTTCTGACGAGATGTCTGAGTTGGAACAATGCATTTTTAAAGTTAAATTGTTGGTGACAAGGTGGTTTTAATTAATAATGCTTCGGAAGAGGGGTTGACACCTTTTTCAAATATTATTATAAAAGATACTTTATTAAGAGATATACAGGCTGATGTTGATTTAAATGCTTAATTTTACCACGGTAAGGCTAAACTTACCACGTACACCCTTTCTGGCGACCGGTCGTACGGTTCGGTTGGCGGATCAGTAGCTTTGGTTTTGTTTTGACATGCCTTACCGCAACTATGCTAGGTGTTAGTTTAGACTTCAACTTGGGGATTTAACTGCTACATCTTTACATGTTTTTTGGTGGTTGCAGCATTTTTTTAAAACATATATATCGAATCTTTTTTCATATAAAGCGCACTCGTTTTGGTACCTGATGGGACTTTTTAATTCGACTAACGTCAACTGCAGCTACATGTTTCGCCTAAACCTACTCTTGAGGCGCTTAAAATGGCCTCAGTCTGGTATCAATGCGGTTTATTCAACCCCTCTCAGTCAACTTTCTGGGGCATCTTTTACCACCTCGAGGCCACTAGTAAATTCCCGACACTAGCCTCGCTCACATACCAGTTGACTCAAACGATTCTAAACCCTGCGACTGGAGTTCGCTCGGCCTCACGTTAAGCTTGTGCGAAAACTTAAAAAGGATGAATATTACTACCCCCAATTCAGTTCAAATACAGGTACGCCGAGGTGGCAGAGCCAGTATCTTTACTGGCCAAGCTCGTGAACCATCGTTTAATATTGTATTTTGAAAGTGTATCCCAATTTGCTTGGGAGAGTCGAGTGTGGTGTTGACGGCAGAAACGGGATCTGGGAAGACGTTGGTCTACGCAACCGCCATGGTTCAAAAGATTCTAGCGTCGGAGATGGCCAAACCTTTAAAGCATTGCAATCCAGTTGGGATAGTACTTATCCCGTCTAAGGAGTTGGCTTGGCAGGTAGCGCTTGAGATTAAAAGGCTCAGCGCAGACACAAACATCGACGTCCTTTTTGGGAAGTTGGATATGCTCGCAATCAACTCTGAAGGAAAGCGTTACATTTGATCGCAACACCTTCAAGCCTGTTTCGGAGCAAACTGGCCGAAATGAGAGAAATGCTCGATTTGCTCAAATGGGCCAAGATGGTGGTGATCGATGAGATGGATCTGCTCCTGTCTGGGTCTTTTACGAACACAACCCAGCAGCTTTTGGCACGGCTCAGCACAACCGCCCAGCGTCAGTTTGTGTTTTGCGGGGCAACTTTGGCTCCTTCAACCTCCGTTCATGCTTCGAGAACTTACCTTGAGAAAAAGTTTCCCAATTTGGTGTACGTGGATACAGAAACTGTTCATTGTACGGTACCAACCCTTAAGGAAACCTTTGTTGATGTCCCAGCGACTCTGGACGAAGAGGAAGCCAAGCAATGGAAGGTGAGCCACATGTTTGACCTCCTCAGAGGTTACTCCGAGTTCGAGACACCTAAAGCTGTTCCCGAACTGCCGCGTGTGCTCTCGTCTTTTTCAACGAGGTAAAGTCAGTAACTGAAATCAGCGGTTTGGCCAAGGAATTCTTTTGCGCCTTGCCGAATCGCGAGATCTTGTGCGTGGAGTTTCACAAGGAGGTTCCAAGGCAAACGCGTGAAGAGATTCTCAGGTCTCTAAGATTGGGCTGGACTGATAGTCCAGTTCCACCGAAGCTGGTCATCCTCTTTACAACCGATCTTTTGTCTCGGGGCCTGGACCTTCCCAACCTAGATCTGGTGATACAGGCCCATTTCCCTACTAACGCCACTATATACTTGCATAGGGCTGGGAGAACAGCCCGAGCCGGCCGCCCAGGTCAAAGTAGGTTTCTACGCTCATCTTCTAGACTAACGTTCAAAGCCGTCAACTACGTAAGCCCCAAAGATCGTCGTCTCGCCGATCGCATCTATGCCGTGGCAGCACAAAAGTGTAAATCTAAAGATGCTCCAGTTGAAGCCATCAAATTTGAAAACTTGTTTTCCCACCGCCGCTCTCTAAGTCGTAGGATTAAGGATACTGGTGGCGCTTATTTAAGCCCTTTAAAGGACCAACCTCTTATTTGCGTAAATAATGAAACTACCTGATAAATCAGTATTTTCTTTATAGCCGTTAGGCCTGACTATTCAAAGTGAAACTCTTCGCTTCCTGGTTTAGTAAAAGGAGCTAAATATTTTTTTCTTATTGATACAATCTAATCCTAACTTTGACTTCAATTTAAGGGGCGCAAAATCCCTATCTTAATGATATACAACTGCGTTTTAAAATGAATCATGAGGTTTTTTAGAATCGATGACCATATTTTTACATGCGATTAAAGCCTTGGTCAAATTCTAGCTAGGTAATTCATCTAATGCTAAACTTATAATTTGCTATTACCGGTCCATAAGGTTTGTTTGCGAAGTTCATATCGATTACATTAAACCGTAATTAAACTTTACACAATAAGCATGTTTAAGTCTAGGTTTTAATAGTGTTTAGTTTTTTTTAGTACTATTAATAGTGTTTAGTTTTGTTACCCTGATTGTTCAACTTGATTTGATATGTACAATTAGGAATGGTTATGAATTGGTTATGTTCCTAGAAACATCTTACAATTAGCTGGTATTTATATAGTTACGTAAGGTATACAGATATTAGAGGGGCAAAATGTGATTTAAAGAAGCGATGTGATCTACGGTTCAGCTTAGAATTTGTTATATTTTAACCTTTTTTAACTCTGTGTGCTGTGCCATTACGTTTCCTTAGGTTATTTACCTGGCATAAGTAACATAATATCAATTATAACTGTAGTAGCTCAATGCTTGTTATCCCAAACATTTACGCTTGAAAGTTAGTTTGCCCACAAAATACCTTTCTAGTACAGCGACAGAGAACTTTAATTTAAAGCTTTTATATAGATCTATGCAGGTTAGTTATACCTCTTTTACCATAGAAGACTGTACTAAATTAGATTGCATTAAGTTTTATGTCCCAAGTGAACCAGATCACTTAGTAATTAAAGCTTTGGGAGCAGTTTATACTTTTTGTATCGGCAAAAACATCCCAATTTCAATAAGTTGGCCTCTTTAAAGCTTGAAAGCCTAATTAATTCCTATAACGTTTTAGTGGAGATGATTTTAGTAAAAGGATTGCTTTTTACTTACTAAAATCTGCTTAAGTTTGCCATCTTTAGTTTATGTTGATTAGTTGAAAGATAATGGTGAATATAGATACTTGACTATAGATATGAAACCAGCTTATTTTTTATTTTAAGAAAATGCAAAGATTTAGACTTCTGCTAGCTGACAAATTGAAACTAAGCATGTAGCTGACAAAAACACAAGGCACTATAAAAATTGGTTAGCTTTGAGTAAGGCAATTAAGGTACCCACTTTTTTCAAATGCTTAAAATTATGTGGTAGCATATGAATTTCATGCTTTAAAAACATATTATCAACGGGGCAACCTTAGTATGAGTACTAGGCCAAGCTTTTATAATAAGCAGGAAAGGCTTTGCATATACCAAGGTTCTATCAAAGAAACTTAGCAATAACTAACCGCAAACATAGCATACATATCTCATAAGAAAAGCGATTATATAGTTTTTTTATTTATTACAATACTTTTAAAGGGTACCATGCATTTATATTGATTTCACAAATATCTTGCACTACTGTTTAATATAGATTTATAGCAATAACTAAAGGCATTATATTATAATTTTTCTTTAAACAATTTATCTTACTTTTAATATCGTAGATGAAGTCTAAACTACGATTCTGTTGTGATAATGATATACAAATCGAACTTGCATAACCATTTTTTGATAGAAAATTAATTTAATATGTTTATGTTCAACTTCATATTGTCTCTAAAGCGGTTCAAAAATTGTAAAATGTGAGATTTAATTGAGTGATAATCATATTAAATATAGATTCTAACCTAGCTATACTATATTCAACTAACTGTAACTTTAATTGTATGACTAAATCTGTATGAAATGCAAGCTATATACTTCTGATCCATAGATATTATAAGCTTTTAATTTTTTATATTGTGTTTGTTCTATTTTAAATGCATTATCATTACTTGATTTAACAACATACGTTATTTTAGTTTTTTAAATAAAGCTATCAACCCTTTTAATGATTTGACACATATATGCATCCAAAAATATAGGGGTTTATGAAAAATTAAAATGCATGTATATGTCCTAAAAATTGAGGGTTTTGTAAATCAAAAAATGTGTAAAGGCATCCAAAAAATAAGGGTTAAGTAAGTCTAAAAATGCATATATGCATTCATAAATAAGGGTTATAAAAATAGAAAATTGTATATATACACTTAAAAATAAATGTAAATGATATTAAATCAAAGATAATCAAAAACTAACTATTTGGATACTAGTATATTTCTGGAGACTCAACCTTTGGGTTGGACTGAAGCAAGTTTGCTTATAGAAAGAAGAAGGGACCTAATACCCCTGTAGAGCCCTTGGCCCAACTGGGGAACTTGGCCCATATTGTCAATGAAAGTTGGGTAACAGCATTGGCCCAAAAATCTCTCCACAGCATCCCCTTGGATACTTATTCAGTTGTTGACAAGATAAAGGAGGTTTGTAAGGAGGTAATATAGGACAGAAGCCAATAGCAGCACCTCCACCCTCCCCTGGCCTCCATTCCACCATCCCTCACTTCTTTGAAAATGGAGAAAATTGACTTCAAAACTCAGGAAATGGTTCCTGAGTTAGGAAAACTGGTCTAGAATACAAAACCTGAAATTCTGGGTTCTGGAATACCAATTGAGTTGGAGAATTTATTTTTGAAAATTTAAAATTAATTTTTAATCATTGTCAAAATTGACTCCAATGGAATCTAATTCTGCTGCCCCACTTATCCAAGCAAATCTGCTCAAATTTAGATCATATGAGTTCCTCATTGCATATCACAGAATTACATTGCTAGAGCCTCAATGACCTAGTACATAAGCTAGCTGGTAACTCCCTAAGCTCAGCTGTTTACCTGAA
Source organism: Massospora cicadina (assembly GCA_022478985.1). Lineage (NCBI taxonomy): Eukaryota > Fungi > Entomophthoromycota > Entomophthoromycetes > Entomophthorales > Entomophthoraceae > Massospora > Massospora cicadina. The sequence continues at coordinate 14,641 of JAKSZP010015868.1, read as the reverse complement.
AGCATGTCAGCCTCTCCTGCCTAGGATAACCTGTAACCACATTTCCCTACCACCTAGCTTTTAATACAACAGCTTCTGAAAGGGTCAGTCATTGGTTCATTTTCTCCTTTAAGATTTTACAACACTGACCACTTTTCTCAAAAATCTACTCTGTGGACTCTACCTTGTTTCCAAAAAAATTTTTATCAAACCAAACCAAATATGCCACATTTTGCATTTAGGTACAATAGTCATCAAGTGGGCCTTTTAATCCCTTGATCCAGTGGCCACTAAATGGTGATGAAAATGATCAAAGGATATGCCATAGGTGCACTACACTAAGCTTTTATTTCTGAGGAGCCTTCAGATCCACTGAAATCACTGCAACAACCTTCCTCTCCTTCAATGCATGGCAGATGATCTACAGGTCCACAACCCTTTACTCAAGGTGGTCTGATGATTCAGACTAATCCACCTAACCAATCTACTGGAAATTTAGTAGAAAGCAGACAAAATGAGGCCTTCTCCTCCACCAACCTTTCTCTATTTGTGGCTAAGAATAAGTCATCCTTGCAACCATGAGGCAAAACCAGGTGTTGGATTATCTGAGCCATCCCACCATGAGCCAATCTAGCCCAATATAATATATAAAAATAATATGCCACCCAGATGATGCTTCCAATCCTTTAACCCATTATAAAACATCTCAACAGGCGTGAGGTGAAGACCAAGGCCTCCCAACATTCAAATCAAGTTGATTCAATTTAATTTACAAATATGATCAGCATTCCCAAAAATCTAAAAGTTAAATTGATTTTCAGAAGCTTTATTATGATAAAACTGAACCAGAAAATTTGGAAACAGAGCCCAAAAGTCAGCAAAAGGTCAGCAACTATAAATCCAGGATAATTGGTCATCCTCCTTGCCTCTCCCACCCCTTGGAGAAGTCACTGAAAGATCATAGTTGCCCCCATTGCAGCCATTTGGTTTGCCATATGGGCCTTTGGTATATTCTTATTTTAAAATCCCTCACAAAAATCAAAGGTGTCCCTCCTATAAGTAATCAGAACTGCTATGCCATTGGCATTCTGGGCTTTCCACTGGATTGTTACACACCCAGATTGGAAGCCAGTCTTACTTTAAAAAGAAGATCCCATAAATAATGAACTGCCACCTAATTACAGCACTTTCACCCTCCTCATGGAATCAGGCAAGGCAGTTGCTTACTTAATTACAATGAATTTACAATCCTAAGTGACTTGAGTTTCTCTTGCTGGTCACTCATCTCCTTCTGCAGGGCATGCAAAAAACTTCTACTGACCCAGGATAGTGTCACATGCACCAGGAAATCAGACTGTACCTTCAGCAGGTGTAGTGATAATAGGAATTCCCCTATTCCCATCTCCTGATGTAGAAGAATAGATGCTAAATGCTCTAACAGAGTGTTATAAATTTGGCAGTAACTTGGAGATATGCCAAAATGGGTTTTGCACAGGGTTAAGCCCACTGAGCAATAGGACCAATGATATGATGATCTTCACCCTTGAAACAACTTAATGAACTTAAATAAATATGGAGCAATTACCCTGAAGGCACTCTTTTAATTAATTGAATATGTTGCAATTCTGATATGACTGGATGATAAGCTTTAAGTCATTATGGCAGAATGGATAGGATCCACTGAGTTTAATATGAGTAATGATTATTTGAGCACCTTAAGATGAGGCAATATTGGGTTGTTGGGAAATTGCCTCAAATTAGGCAATCATGAAATTAATTAATGAATAGTTGCTGGAACCAATGAGATATGGTGAATTAAATTACTAAGCCATGGAAGCAGTATCATCTGAAGGCGCTACAATATAGGTGAGATGAAATGATTGAGAAGAGAGGTTTTTTATTAGTTTAGAATAAGCGGAACAGCAAGGATCTGCTATATTGATTATATTAAAGAAAAGAAATTTGTGGGAGCGAGTGCTCCATATTTATTTAAAGCTTATTCTGTTGTTTCAAGGATGACAATTATCACATCATAGGTCCTAATTGCTCAGTGGGTTGAACCCTGTGCAAATCCTTTGGCATGTCTCTTGAATACTTCCAATTTTATAACAGTGGTGCTCACTACAGGGGGCCTATTGATCAATTATAAAATGATAAAAACTCAGTTGACCACTATGTTAAATCAATGTTGTTTTGATAAATATTCTACACAACACGCTGGGCCAGTTGCCAATGTGGAGCTAAACCTGGTGTTAAATGATGTGCTTAAAAACAAGATGAGCTGCTCCATGAGGTTTGCTGCAATAATGTTGCCTCCATTTGATTGTGAAGGGAATATTCATGGGTTCTTTAGCAATTTGAAATTACAACTGAAGGAGCCTCAGATCAATGGAGGGAGAAACTGTTGATTTCTACCTTGGATGTTGGAAGTGCTGATCAAGTCGTCTATTACCTTTCAGGCAGTTACATTACATACCAAGAAGTCAAAGGGACTGTGCTGCAGTTATTTGGCAGAACTACTAAGATGTCACAGTTAAAGGACGAGTTTTTAACCATTGGGTTTCAGCAGAATGAGACCCTCACTGCATTTGCTGAGCAATTTATGGTGGAAGCTCACATGCTAATTGGGGCCAGAATTTTATTGAATCTGACGTGTGTATTGCAATGACTTACGCTGTGAAGCCATACCGTGAGTTATATAATGTTATGACCCCAATGTTGGATGAAGATGTTCCTTTGCTTAAAATTGTTCAGTTTTCATGCCAGATATCAGCCAACTTCCCCCACCTAATAATGAGCAGAATACTTCCACTACCACCGCCAAATCATATTACTTGGGGAACTTTGTCTGTCCAGTTTAGATTCCATCAAGTTGCCCTCAGCAGACCATCTAGTACTAAAAAAAAAGTTGCCCTCAGCAGTTAAACGTCCACCCCATACCTGCTTATCTTCCCTGGCCCAACTAATGCTCTAAACCAGTTTATGTTGATCATTTCCAGTCCAACTCTCGACGTGGCTTGTTTCATATTGATCAGGGACATGAGCCCTATGGTGTCAGCTGTTTCAAATGCAGTTGACAAGGGCATCTGGCACAATGGTGCAATAATCAACAGGTCTCTTGTGCACAGCCAGAGCAGTACTGACAGGGAAAGTCAGAGCGGAGTAGAGATGGGACTCTCTACCCCTGCTATACCAAACCCAAACGTCCCACATGAACCTATATTAGAATATTCAGCAGAAGTTCCCTTGCACAATGAGTCAATTTTATATCAGCAGACAGTTGGGGGGTGAATGTTTTGACATGAGTGCAGTCTGTAGCTATGGTGGAAGAGGGGTCTCAGATGCATGTTGAGCCGTATGCTTGCCAAATGTTCAACCAAGTTTCCCCTGAAAAGTTAGACCCCTCCTTGGATGCACCTTTCTTGCAAGCAGTAAGCGTTTCTCTTCTGGTCAACACTATTATAAAACAATTCCACATAATTGGTGAGGGAATTGTATGTTTCCTTAAAAACAGAGACTCCTTAAATTTCCATGTTATAAACAGCCAAGATGCATCTTACTCTGAATGTACTTACTGCGACCTGGTTGTAGCTAAGACCCAAGTCCATGCCATCATAGAAACTGATGCCCCCATCAATATATTCTCCACCAAATTTGGTGGCCAGGTTGAAATTAAAACTGGATGTGGAACACTGGATGGTATACGGTTCTGCTGGAGCAGAAAACACGGTCTCTGAGGGAGCATACAGTGCGCTTCCATTGCAGTTTGGTTCTATTGTCAGGGTAGCCCCAGATATAGTGTTACCAAATAGAAATTATGATCTGTTAATTGGAACTGCCTTCTTGTGACACTATGGGCTATCATTGATATGAGGGATGAGATTTTTGAGATATTGGTTCAGAGAATCCCAATTAACTTCACCTCTAGAGGAGTGCCAAATGATCCAGTGCATATGGGGAATATCAATCTAACTTATAGTGATGGAGTAATCTCTGTGCACTACCATCAATTAAAGATCAAAACTTGGGCCCTTCCCCAGAAGATTTATAAATATCAAGGGCTACCACTAATAGCTGCTGGACCTATATTTATTCCATCTTGGCATCAAGTTATAGTGAATTCTGTCTTGGTGATTAAAGTTCCAGACGAACTTTATGGGGAAGTTATTGTGCCATATCAGCGATCATGGTTTGAGCCCCACGTGACCCCAGGCATTATATTACCAGGGCAGGGGGAGGTCAAAGTTTTGCATGCAAATCTACAAATGATATTACTGCAAATCCGCTGCCACCAAATAGTGGCATATTTACATTTAATCCCCATTGAGGAGGTTCCTTTGGCTCATGATTTTGGGTCACTGGATGAATTTGGTCTGCCTTTAAACCACAGCTCAGTGTAATGGCAGTTGTATTGCATGATTAATTAATGGGGATGTCAGAACCACATAAGGATTGGGAAATTGCTTTATTTAAAAAATATAAAGAGATTTTTTCTGTTGATGACCATGATTTAGGATGCGCACAGGGGTGGTTTATAGGCTGGACACTGGAGATCATCCTCCCATCAGGTCAAGGCTGATCTGCCAACCAAGGGTGGCGGAAGAAGTAGTAACTGAGAAATTTGACAATCTATTAGCGCAAGGGATGCTTGAATCGTCAAAAGTCCATGGGCTTCTCCTGTTCTTATTGTAAAAAAAGGATGGTACTAACCATGTATTATTTGACTACTGAAAGCTCAACAGCATCACCAAAAAGGACTCATATCCCTTACCACAGATTGATGGCGCTTTGGATAAGATAGGGGGAGCTCGTTTTTTCTCAGTAATGGGCCTGATCTCAGGCTACTGGAAAATCAAGTTGCAACCGGTGGAGCAGGAGAATTGCGCTGTAATCACATCCAAAGGTCTTTTTCAACCAACCTGGATGCCACAAGGGCTGTTTAATGCCCTGGCTACGTTACAACGGGCGATGGACAAAATTCTCAGGGACCTAAAGTTGTCGTGCATCCTTGTATACCTCATTGACATAAATGTTTTCTCCCAAACCTTTTCTGAACACCTTGACCATTATGAAGCAGTATTCTGCCAACCTGGTGAGGCCAACATCACGATCAAACCCCAGAAATTCCATTTCTTCAAGGACCAGCTGGAGTACATGAGGTTCATGGTTGATGCCACAGGGCTTAGACCTCAACCAGCCAAGGTGGAATCAATTCAAAAAACGATTCCACCCAACAGCAAGCGGGATATACATGTATTTTTGGGAATGGTCAGATATATTAGCGCTTTATCCCTAAATTCAGGTGTATCAAGGGCCGACTATTTGAGTTATTAAGAAAGGAAACTATGTTTGAATGGATGGAACGTCAGCAACGCGCTTTTAATATGCTTCAAATGGCGTTGACCAATGCACTGGTGTTACACTATCCCAATTTCAAAAAGAGTTCATTGTTTAGATGGATGCATCCATTTCTGCTGTAGGGGCAGTCCTACCCCAAAAGACAAGGAAGGAGAAGAGCACCCCGTAACATACTGTAATTGTAGCTTGAACAGCCATGAGTGCAATTATACCATGATTGAGGGGGAGTGCTTGTCGTTGATCTACACCTATAAACAATTTTAAGTATATTTGCATGAGGTGAAATTCAAAGTTGTAACGGATCATGCCTTGTTATTCTGGTTACAGAATCTTAAAGAGCCTGAAGGGCGTCTGGCTAGATGGGCTCTTAAACTGCAGGCATACAATTTCGAAATTCTTCACCAACCTGGAGAAAAACACCAAAATGACAATTGTTTAGTGATATTACCCATGATTGCAGTTACGGTAGATCTGAGTGATCTAATTTTTGATAAGATGATTAGCGGCAAGTATGACGATGAACCGCCTCAAGTCATAAAGTTATTGGATGGAATAAGAGCCAATACATTCCAGAAAAATGGGGAATTATATAAGTGGATAGGGGACAATACCATGAATATCCCAAGATCTTCCTCCCGCCCAACTGTTATCATGAGCGCACATAGGGCCGTTGGGCATGGTGGCATGTAAAAGATGTTGAAATTAATGTGGCCTTAGTATTACTGGGAAAGTATGAACTTAGATGTGCTTGATACTATCTCCTCCTGTCACCAGTGCCAAGTGGAAAAGCCAATCTTCCAGAAGACCTCATACCAGTTGGTGAAGCCACACTTTGCTTGGCATACTGTTTCCCTAGATGTTTTCAGCCCTCTGCCAATGAGAGCTAATAAGTCCAAGTACATCTTGGTGGCAATTGACCACTTAACCCAATGGGTTGAAGCCAGGGTGATACAATTCTTAGGGGCGGTCACAGTGGCCAAATTCAGAATGGAATGCAATATTCAGCGGCATGGCTGCCCTCAGTTCTTCATTACTAATAATGTAACTAACTACCTTTCTCACATCCTTCCAAAGCTTAACAAGCTAATGGACATCCGAGGGGTTTTGACAACCTTATATCACCCCAAGTCTAATGGAATGGTGGAGTGGGTCAATGGGACTTTAGTGAACATACTCCATATATTAGTAGCGGATTGACCCTCAGATTGGAGTTCTCTCTTGTCCATCGCCATCTTTGCTTATAATATTAAGTTATCATTCCACCATGGGGAAGAGTCCCTTTCAATTAGTATATGGCTAACACCTTTCCCTTCCAGAGCTGCTATACTCCAGTATAGAAGATACTGGCAGAATGGATCCCCAACATCATTTGATGACTCTAGCTGACACCTTAATCAAATTGCAAACCAAAGCATACTCGTTCAGTTTGCCAAGAAGATTAAGACTCAAGTTGTTGATCAGGTATGGTATAGCAGGTTAGCACAGTTCAAAGTTGGGGACATGGTCCTATTCCATTATCGACACAGTTTCAGGCAGAGACACAAGTTGGCCAGTCTCTGGATTGGGCCATTCGAAGTTATTGATAAGACAGGTATGGATTCATATACTATCAAGGACCCCACTAGTGGTTGGATCATCAACCAAGTGCATGCAAAGTTCCTCTGGGTGTATAAGCAATATGAGCCTTATCATCCAGTCATATGGGGGGTAATGCCACAATTCTGATATGACTGGATGATAAGCCCTAAGTTGTTATGATGGAATGGATAGGATCCACCAAGTTCAATATGAGTAATGATTACTCAAGCACCTTGAGATGAGGCAATATTGGGTTGTTGGGAAATCAACTTAAATTAGGCGATCATGAAATTAATGAATGAAGAGTTGCTGTAACCAATGAGATACGGTGAATTAAATTACTAATCCATGGAAGCGGTATCACCTGAAGGTGCTATGATATAGGCCAGATGAGATGATTGAGAAGAAGGTTTTTATTAGTTTATTATAAGTGGAACTGCAAGGATCCGCTGTATTGGTTATATTAAAGAAAAGAGGGTTGTGGGAGCAAGTGCTCCATATTTATTTAAAGTTTATTATGTTTTTTCAAGGATGACAATCATCACATCATTGGTCCTAATTGATCAGTGGGTTGAACCATGTGAAAATCCTTCGCCATATCTATTGAATACCGCTGATTTTATAACAGAATATATACAGCAGATCCTCGCTATTCCACTTGCCTAAACTACTAACAATCCCCATTCTTCAATCATCTCATCTCACTTTTATCTCTGAAACTTCAGATGATACCATTTCCTCGGCTTAGTAATTCAGTTCCACTGTTCTCATTGGTTCCAAAAGAGTTAATTAATTAATAAATTCATGATCGCCTTAATTCAAGGTAATCCACTCAATATCTGCCACATTTTGACATCTCATTATTCATTGTTCATTGACATCAACTTATCAATTGATTCAGTGGCAATCCAATATTTTTATTTCACCCAATATCGCCTCATTCTAAGGCGCTCAAATACTCATAACTCATAATCAGGCTCACCGGAATCTACCCATCCTGCCATAGCAACTTAGGGCTTATTTTCCAGCCATATCATAATTGCAACATTACCCCCTTGACTGGACAATAAGGCTCCTATTGCTTATATACTCAGAGGAACTTTACATGCACTCAGTTTATAATCTGCCACTATTAGAGTTCTTGATGGTATAGGCGTCAACACCCATCTTTTTAATAACTTTGAATGGGCTAATATAGATACTGGTCAAATTATGCTTCTGCCCAAACCCATGTTGATCATGGAATAAAACATGTCCCCATCTTTGAACTGGGGTAGCCTGCTCCGCCATACCTGATCAGCCGTCTGATTCTTTATCTTCTTGTCTAAGCTGAATGAGTACGCTTCAGTTTGCAGTTTGATTAGCATATCAAAAAGTGTCATCAAATAACGTTGTAGGTCCATTCCACTGATATCTTCCACACAGGCATAGAGCAGCGCTGGAAGAGCATGGTGTTATCCATACAGCACTTGAAAGGGACTCTTCCCAATGGTGGAATGATAGCTGATGTTATATGTTAATATGACAGTAGACAGGAGAGAACTCTAGTCTGAAGGTTGATCTGCTACCAGTTTATAGAGTATATTCACTAAAGTCCCATTCACTCGCTCAACCATCCCATTAGACTCAGGGTTGTATGGGGTCATTAGAACCCCGCAAATGGCATAAGCTTTTTCAGCTTTGGAAGGAAGTGAGAATTCAAGTTAGTTCCATTACCGGTAAGGAGGAACTGAGGGCAGTCATGCTGCTAGATAATACATCCCATTTATAAATTTAGTTATTGTGACCACCCTCAAATCTCGTATCACCCTTGCTTCAACCCACCTGGCCAAGTGGTCAATTGCCACCAGAATGTACTTTAGACAGTTAGCTCATTTGGCAGAGAGCCAATGACATCAGTGGAAACCGTATGCCATGCAAAGTGCTGTTTCACTAACAAGTATGAGGTCTTCTGGCAGAACAGCTTTTTCACTTGACACTGGTGGCAGGAGGAGATAATGTCAAGCACATTGAAGTTCATGCTTTCCTAATAGTACTGAGGCTGAAAAATTCCATTGTCTTGCACATGCCACCATTTATGATGGCCCTATGTGCACTCATGATAATATTAGGCCGTGCCAAGGGTTGCAGGAAGTTCACTGTCAAATTGCCAATCCACTTATACAACTCAACATTCCACTGGAAGGTAATGGCTCACATTTCATCCAACGCCTTTATGACTTGTGGTAGCTCATTATCATACTTACCGCAGAGCATCTTGTCATACATTATGTCACCCAGATCCGCTGTGACAGCTTCCTTTGGCAATCTTGACAAGCAATCAGCATTCTGGTGTTTTGCACCAGGTTGATGGAGGATTTCAAAGTTGTAAGCTTGCAGTTTGAGTGCCCATCGAACTAGGCGCCCTTCAGGCTCCTTGAGGTTCTACAATTAGTTTAATGAAGTATGTTTCGTTACAACCTTGAACTTTACTCCATGAAAATATACTCTGAGCTGCTTATAGCGTAGATCACCGCTAAGCACTCCCACTCAGTCATGGCGTAGTTATGTTCATGGTTATCAAGACTTTGACTGCAGTACGCCACTGGGTGCTCCTCCACTTCATCATCTTATTGAGACAGAACTTCCCCAACAGTGGAAAGGGATGCGTCCGTCTGTACAATATATTTCTTTTCAAAGTTTAGGTAGCATATCACTGGCACATTAATCAGCACCGTCCAAAGTGTATCAAAGGAGTGTTGACGGCATTACATCCTTTTGAACACAACATCCTTCTTTAGTAGCTCAAACATGGACCTTCAATACAACTAAAGTTAGAGATAAAGCGGCGGTAGTAGCTGACCATCACCAAAAACACTTGTATATCACGCTTACTGATCAGCATAGTCATCTTTCAGATAGCCTCCACTTTGGCCAGTTGGGGCTTCAGCCTGGTCACAACTACCACAAACCCAAGATACTCCAGTTGGTCCTTAAAGAAATGGCATTTACAGGGCTTAATTTTAATATTGGTCTCCGCCAGCCATCAGAAGACCTCCTCCAGATGGGTAAGGTTCTCAAAGAACGTATGCAAAACACTGTTATTGTCAAGGTATATGAGGATGCATGACAGCTTCAGGTCACCTAGATTGGTGTAAATGGCCTTTTGGAATGTAGCAGGGGCGTTACATACCCTTGAGGCATACAGGTAGGTTGAAAAATCCCCTTGTATGTGATAATGGCGCATTTCTCCTGTTCCGCTGTGGAAAACTCAATTTGCCAATAACCCAATATCAAGTCTATCGCTGAGAAGTAATGAGCTCCACCTAACTGATCCAGAAATTATTGATCTGCAGCAAGGGGTATGAGTCCTTCTTGGTGTTGCTGTTGAGCTTCTGGTAGTTGATCACTACCTAGTTGGTGCCTTCCTTCTTTTTTACAATAAGAATGGGCAAAGCCCATAGACTCTTTGATAGTTTAGGAATCCCTTGTTCAAGCAGCTTTTCAATCTCATTGGTTACTACTTACTCAGCTGCCCTCAATTATCAGATTGGTTGCAACTTGATGGGGGGATTATCCCCAGTGTCCAATTGATGGACCACACCCAAGCGCACCCTAAGTTGCGGTCATTGACAACAAAAATCTCCTTATATTTTTCAGCTAAATATTCCTCAATCCTTCTAATCTTCCATTAACCAACTAAGTTTTCATGAGGAACCACCATTATTATGCTGAGCTATGGCTCAACAGGCAGACCAACTTTGTTCAGCAATCCAAACTTATGAACCTAGAGGACCTCCTCAAGAGGGATCAAATGTAAATACGCCACTATTTGGTGCCGGCGTATTTGCATCAGTCCATTCTGGAGATTCGCTACAAAGACTTGGATCTCTCCATTCCCAGGGAGTATAATGCCTGAGGCCACATGGAGCTCAAGCTGTGATAGCTGATAAGGTCCAAGGACCTCCCCATAAAGCCTAGCAGGCACTTACACCTCTAATCCGGTGTTTATTATTTTTTGGTGTCTGGATGGGATGGATATAGGGCCAGCAGCTCTAAGCGGTAGCCCTTGATATTCATTTGTCTGGTAAAAATCAGCCCTATACAGGAGAAACATGGCTAGCTCCAGAAACAAATTTACAAGAATTAAAACATCAATGTACTTGTATCCATGTGGAAACTAAGATTGGGGACCAGGACCTATACAAAGATGAAGCTTGGAGGATAGGCCACCCAGTCATTGGGATAATGCCCTGGCTTTAATCAGATTGTTTAATGTCCCCATGTTCAGTTTCAGTGATTGCCAAAAAGCTGTTACCATTATCAATTGTTTAAATAACTTTGTCTAAATTTGGTATTACCCTATTTGCAAGGGGAAATTTGGGCATATAATGAGGCAAAAAACGCGATTATATGAAGGAATTCAGCAGCCCTGAACAAATGGATAAATCAAAGCAGGAGTTCATTTGTAAAAATTTACTCTGTTGGGTTGATTATTGGAGGTCAACACTAGTAATCTTTTTACTGCACAGGTTCAGTTTCCTCATGCACCTCGCGTTGTAAGAATATATATCTAACCCAATAATAGTATGATGACTATTATCCATAGTTGAGTTAGAATTATTTTCAGACCCAACGCTTTGGCCGGTATTTCCAATTAATACTGGATATCATACTCTTAGGGATTCATTCCTTGTAATCATGTCCACTCAATCTTCGTTAAGATCCTCTGATGGCAGTCTCCTCTTTGGCCCAACACACAGTCAGCAGCAATCCCCAGTGTGGTTCCCTTGTTTCTAGATCCCCACCAGATCTCTACTGCTCTCTGAGAGTCTACTAATGGCTGCCTCTGCAATAATATCCTTGAGATGGAATCTTCACGCTAGATGCTGATAGTCTAACTATTACTGAATCTACACAAAACTAATAATGTTCTAAAGTAGTAATGTATATGTTTTTATCTATATAAAGGTATATGTCTGTTTTTTATTAGAGTGAATCCTAGGGAATATGTGGGGGATTTGGCCGTCAAACCCTTGGTTGACACCTCTTCAATGAAATGGCAGCCAGTGCCATTAAATCACCTTTCCTCATCTTGGCAGCGATGGTCTTCCCCATCATGACTAGGATTCTGACATTGGACATCCTTGAGACCTCAAACGGAAATAATTGGTAATGTATTCCTAACGTTTTCCTCTTGATCCAAGCGAATCAACCATAATTGGCTAGCGACCTGCTTAGATAATGAGACTTTTACCCATTATGGCAAGTCACTTCACCAACCAATCAATTTGCTAGTTGCAGGTGGCATCTCACCGCCTCACAACTCATTAAACATTCCCAATCAGTTGGTGATGAAACCTGACCCATCCCAATCAGTACACCTGATAGTTAATTACAATCAGATGCCCTTATTTCATCAGCCGCTCTGCCCAATGAGATATTAGGTAATCATCCATATTGATCCCCGATGGATACAACCAGACAAATATCCTAAAATCCCTCAAACGTAATTCCTCCAAAATTTGGGTCAACTGATTTCCAATTCACTTTGCTTTAGGAAATTTTCCCCTAGAAATACCAGGTAATCTAGCAGGCTGGGAATATGGGCAAATCCCAACACATCCCCCTCTTGCCTAGATTTCCAGCGAGAAAAGGGCTGGGCATGGAAACACCGCTTCAGACACCTGGTCAAATACTTCATTGGTTCAAGCAGAGTACACTCATCAATGCTCAACGCTGCTCAGGATGACCTTTGGCATACAGCACTCCTCCTCTTCCTCCTTGCTACTGCCTACTCAGAGCGCGGTCCCCACTGACCTCTTGTCATGCTGGGCTGATCAATTTACTTGTGACAATATTTTCCCAGATTCAGTTTTCCATCAGGGTATATGACCCACTATCATATTCAGGTTTCTTGGTCTGGCATCCTCAAATTCCTGATTCTCTCCTCATCCTAGACAGGAGACTATTGCCATCAATGTTCATTTCTGCAGCTTGATTAAGAATACTTAATTTATGTTCTCTTCATTATTTCGCTCATAACCTCTTGGCTGTAAGTCATTCTTCCCTTGGAAAGCTTATTTCATTAATTTATGAAATTAATTTCCCAAAAATTGAGCTTAATGGAGTGTAGGGTGCATAATGTCAACTTCTATATCAGTCCAACATTCCCCTCTAGTCCTGCTCATATGTCAAACTCAGAATCTCGTTATCAGCAACTTCTGAACAGTCTGTCCAGATTCGGACCTCTTCTTCTAGCAGATGAGTTGGGATGCTCGGCAGACCCTCTTCTATGGTCCTTCCAGGACTCATACGCCTAGCCTGGTGCAAGCAGCTAATCATTCCGTCAAGTTACTGGAAACAGTATCCAATCCCACCAAAACCAGGTGTGCCATCATTTCAAATAACTCTCAGCTGACTCTTCCCTTACAGTCAATCCCTCGAGTTGACTTTGAAACCCTCCTGGACAGCTCCTTTCACTGAGGCTCCAAACATCATCGTTGATGCTCTGGAGGTTATGCTGACTGCTTTGGATCATTTGTTCCTGGCCAGGTCAGATTTGCTCCCAAGTTCCTCTTCCAACTCAGACAATTTTACCAACCCATGGTGCTGGTTTCTGAGCCTTCAATTGGGAACAGCATTCATTCTGAGCTCCCTATGCTGAACTTTGAGTGCAAGTCACCGAGGCATTGTCATTAGTGCTGAATCCCTCGGATCTGGACAACCTTCTGAATTGGGATACTGCCACTTATGCTCTCCGCTTTGCCAGCCAAGTTCTTCAAAGTTGGTCGATGAAGCTTCCAGCCTCGCCTGACTTTCATCAGTGTTCAGCTTCAGCTTCCACAAAGCCTGTAGTCATTGTTTATAGGATGCAATCTGTTCTTTACATGACTACCTCTTCTCTGGAGCTTCCCATCGCTATCTTCCATTGATGGCGCTAATTGGGGGTATGATTTGACAACCTCCTCGAGTATTCCTTCTTGCTGCCAGCTCACATGTCCAGTGTTCTTGAGGCCCATCAGCAGGTACTCAAGACAAATCTTCCAGTGCTGGTGTTTTATCAGTATTACTCAGGGTTATTCACCGATTGCCTCTTCCTTTATTGCTGTTTTCCACCCCACTCTGGGGTTTCACAATTGGCATCCTCTGACATATCTTTTTCCCTTCCCCTAGTCACGTTCTCTCAGGGCTCGGCGTCAGCTCAACTGAATGTGGTTTCAAGTAGGACTTGCCCTTGCAAGTGTCCAATTGCATATTAATTTTGATGGGCTATTCCTTCCTACTGCGATCCATCCTCCCTCCTCCAAGAGGCGACATAGGCAGAATCATCTCTGCTTCGAGGACAATCATTAAAAAATAAAAAGTTTAAATATATCAGCTCTTTTTTTCTATGCATTTTAATATATCCTTTTTTAATATTTTCTATCAATTTTTAATTTTTTATCTTCTTTTTTTATGGGAATTGACCTTGTTTCAGTTCAGAAGTCCATCTTTTCCCCCAAACTGGATCCTGAGCACTTAAACCTACCAGTTTTCTATGGTTCAGAGGTCCTTTTTTCAGAACTTAACCATCTAGATTGTTCAGAGGTCCTTTTTTTGACTTGACCTAATCATTAGGACATGACCAACTTAATGGTTCATCAGTCCTTTGGGAACTCTTTTTTATTTTTTTTTCTTTAATCCACCGCTTTAAATACTTAGCGTGGACTCGATTTACTAGCAATACGTAACTGAACGAAGTACA